>JAOUQW010000031.1:4904302-4914369 GCA_028565825.1 Olivaichthys viedmensis | reverse complement strand
GTTAGCCCCCCCCCCAAATATGCTGTTTCACTCGTAAATATGTCACGTTGCGGAAAAAAATGCGTTCTAATTTCCGTTTCAGGTTGTCTTTAAGCTCGATAGAATTTAATTTAGCCATTTTTCCCCCCTTTTTCTCTCAATTAACTGAATCTTCCCTATCTCACGACAACCTGGGAGGGCAAATATCTCACGCTTGAAAATTCGTAAGAAATCACGAACGGCTTAATTCATATGAAAAGTAACAAGGTTAAGGATAGGGTTTGTACCTCTTCTTATGACTTTCTTTGTGTAAAAACTGACAAAATCAAACCACATCACCCTAGCTTGTTCGAATTCATACAAATTCTTTATGGGATCAGGTTGCAAAGGTTAACACGAGGTTCCTCCAAGGCCAACATGGTCTTACACTTGCAGATTCGTAGCAATTTGCATGACTCAAGTCATGTGAAAATATCCTACGGTTAAGGTTAAGGTGAGGGGCAAGGTTATTGTTCGTTAGGGGTGTAACGATGCATCGTGACACGATACATTGTGATGCCAAAACGTGATGATGTGCATCGTGGAGATCTGCAATATCAGGTGTATTCTATTAATTCATTATTATCTACTCCAATTGCACTGTTTAACCACCAGAGGTGGTCAACGCAATCAACGTAACCCACACCAGCACATCATACGACATGTGACACTCCTAACTTTAGCGCTGTTATTAGAAACAGGTGAAGAAGGCGAGTCTGAGATGCGCCATTGGGAAATCGGGTTTTGACCAAAATTGAGTTTTTGTACCTGTAATATACATTGAGACCTATACTTTAAGAAAACATAAATATATTTCACCAACATGACATGGAAATGTTTTTATTTGCTCGCTAACCCTGCCTATATGCCACAGGCTAAGTATGGTGAAGCTGCTATTTAGGTCCTTTTTAAAAAAAATAAAAAAAAATTTAAACCTCTGTTCCTGGTATTTTCTTTGATTACTAAATATTATTTTTTGTTTACAAATATATACAGGCAAAAAATGCACATTGTTTATGCTTCATTTTTTTAAATTAAATTTATTTTCAAAAATATTTTTAGTATCGTGACAATATCGAATGGCGAACCCAGTTTTGTGAATTGAATCGAATTGTGAACAAAATGTATCGTTACACCCCTATTGTTTGTACATTTTCTTACAACTTCATTTGTATGAAATTGAACAAAATCCAACCACATTGCCCTCGTTCATCCAAATTCTTACAAAGTTCTCATGAAATCCAGTCGCTGTGACACATGAAGCCAGCCACTACATCTTTTCGACTGCTCATGTAACGTCATAGTGCAGCTATGAAGGACAACGCTAACTGCTTTCTTCCCTATACATGAGCTAACAGAAACCCGCAATTGGCTAATGTTGCTCTGATCGACATGGTAGAGAGCAGGGCCAATTATGCTCTCTTGTGGATACCTGGCATCAGACACTGTGGCACTGTCGGGGTGTAAACTCGGGACGATAAGGCGCCACTCGGGAGACCATTTAGCCAATATTTTCAGTTCTGTTCTTCTCTCCTCTAAAATAGGACTAAAGTCATGAGGGAAATTGTGGTTCAAGGAGTTTGTCTATTACTAATACATAATAGATAATAGCTTCATCCAGCCAATCATTATTGCAAAATAATGATCAGGTCTTGCCCTGAAGTGGTTTATTTTGCGATAATGACTGGCTGGCTCTACAATGTTCTGTTTATTACCAAAGAAATAAAAAATTGACACGGAATATTAATTTGAATTTATTTAATTCCCAGTTACAAGCTTCTGCTAAGAAAAATAGTCTAACAGAACAATATAACAATGTAGAGAACTGCATGGTAATGTAATGTAATGTAAACTAGTCTATTTAGCTATATGTCAGCACTGGTAGTCTATAGCAGCAGTAGACATTTTAGTGTTGCAATGTTCAAACTAAACTTTTCTATTTATGGTAAAGTGAGACAAGGTGAATGGAATTTCTTATGGAATGTTATTATTAACAGGCTATGTGGAGTATCATTACAGCTCCTGTCAGAATTATACGAGAGATGTGAAACAGTAGCAGGACCCAGTGGTCAGTTATAGAGGTCTCCATGTTACACTTGACAGCCTTTGTTTACTTTTCTGCTTCTTGTGTGTGGAGTAAATCCAACAGTCTTACAATGGCAAATTCATAAGCATTTACACATGCTAAAGTTAGGGTTAGCGGGGGGATTAGCGATCGTACCTTTACATAACTTCCACCAAAACTCTTGTTTGTTACAGTTTCTATGAATGTTTTTGTTTTGTGTCGGCCTAAGTGTGCGTGCGTTTGCGATTTGCGGTTTCTCACAAATTAATAATAAACAGATGTGTCGGTAACCAAATAACGTAAGTAAAAACAACAGAAGCTGTTGTGGTAGGAGCTATTAGTTACAAATATTTAGCTCACTATGCATAGTTACAATTGACTAAATTACTAAATGTACCAATAATAATAAGATTTCTACTTGAACTTGATTTGCATTTACAGTAAATTTGCTGGTTCCCACATTTTTTCATTCAGAGTAATAACACCACCAAGAATCTCAGGAGCAAAGTGTCCATCAGTTGGTCCCTTCAATAATTACCATATAGAAGGGGATTTTAAAGCAATTGTTTTTTTAGCACTTCAGTTTGGAATGACTCTACAAATTGTTGCTGTGAGTGTACTACCTTTGTCTTTTGCTTAGGCTTCAGTTATTTAATTTTGTACTGCACCGTAAAACACGTCCCCTTTCTTATACCACATTGGAGCAGTATTATGCTCAGTATATATCCCACAATTCACTGTTTGTGCATTTTGAATGTGGTAATCCCATTCTTCTATTGCGAAAATGTGGATGAAATTGAAACATTTACCAAGCAAATAATTGCAAACTATTGACTGCTGTAGAATCGTATAAACAATCCATTTCAAAATACTTTGTTTCCTATGTTGAAATAATAATAATATAAATAATAATTTAAATAAGAGTTTGAATAGTGGCACACAATATAGCATCCCCTTTGGAGTATTTTTAGTACAAGCATGTATTACTAAGTGCAGTGCTGTGATTTTGATGTTTAAAATTGGTGTGGAGTAGTCTGTTTTTCCTCATATTTCAATGGCCTGCCTCCCTGTTTAAATAAGGATAGTGTTAATGTTCAGACTCGTTTTTTACTCAGTGATCTGTACAGCGGGGGTTGCTATAGTAATGTCATCATTTTTAAATGTATTCATTCTAATAAGCTTGTTTGTGTGTACGTCATGTATTTAGAAAGAAGCTTTGCCATTAACGCATTACTTAAATGCATGTAAGTAAATGCAAAATGTGTTGGTGAACACGTATTGACCAAATCAGATTTTTTTTTGCAATTAACAGAGTATTTTGCACCTGGAAATGTACTCAGTGTCTGTCTATAACTGCTCACTCATGATATTTTAAAATCACAAGTTGACACACTGCCAACATGGATTAAAGTTCTCCGTCACCACAATGGATTTCCGTCATATCGATCTTCTCCTGAGATCGATGTATATTTAGAAAAATATTTTCATGAGGGTGTGGCGGTGTTTTATAGTAAATCGGCTTTTACATAATTTGCAGAAAATTCACCACTGCAATTTTAAACATCTTATTTTCATTAATAAGGTGACAAATGTTTTGCTGCATTGACGGATAGGTCCATGGACAGGGTCAAATGTTTTCAACTGTTTTGTGACGCTCCACTAACAATAGGAGTGCAATAGGAGAGCAGTAGGCACACTGTTTGGAAGTATCTTCCCAGTCTGTTTATTGCTTTAGCAATATTTCTACCTGCTTAAAAAGCACTGAAAGGAAGAGCATTGAAGCAATAGAAACACAATGTTTTTTCACAGTTTAAGTTATTTACCTAGTATTGCTTAACAGTTGTGTTTTCATATTTTCTAGGGTGATATTGGAACATGGCAAAAAATATGGTGGAAAACAACGATGGTGTAGAAGTCACAGGCCTATGCTGTCTGAAAAAGATTGTGAAACATGATATTATTAGTTAATGTTATTTTTTTCCCCACCCCGAAGGTAACATTGTCTAAAAATTTGGAGGCGAGAAAAAACATGAATTCATGTAAAAACATTAATTTTATTTTTAGTATAGTATTATTTTATATTTGTACTGATGAATCAACAACAATATCACCAGGACAAACAAAGGTCAGTTTTGATTTCATGTTGTCTTCTATCTCTGTGCTAAACTAATTAGAAAGCATGGAAATACCGATCTGATACTGAGTATTTATATCAAGACATAAAACGCTGGATCAGTATCGGGTTGCATTTGGGATATTTTCTTTTTCGATCCACTGACTTTTTTCATGCCGTGAATGCGTGATATGTTGAATGACACAACACAGATCTTGCACATAAACCTAGTATACGACTTGCCTTAACCGCTATCGCACCTCTGATGTTTCACATAACTTGGCAATACAAGCTTGAAGAGAGTTGGCTCGGTTAATTTGAGGATGTCAGTATCAGATCAGTATCAGATATCGGCTACTACTCAGAGCTCTGACATTGTTATCGTATCGAAAATGGAAAAAATTGAGATTGGTTTCATGGACACAAGGATAAAGTCAAATGCCTTCTGTTTGAGAACAGTCCAAATATATTCCCTAAACATTCCATATTAAGTACTTGATATTAACTTCTTATGCTCCTTTACCTTTCTAAATCCTAAGGCTTATTATCCAGTAGCTACATGGAAAACAGTGCAAAATGATTAAGCTAATATTACGTTATAATAGTAAAGAGTGGAAGTGTGGAACCATCTATGGTTCCTTGCAGTTTCGGAGGTTAATATTTTTTTAGGTGTTTCCATTATTTTGTCCACACCTCAGCTCACTTGTGATGGTATGCTGTCTCTGCCATTAATCGTATTTTAAGTCTTATGAGAGTTTGCTGTAATATATAATGAATGTGAAACTTCTAAACGTTCATGCATAGCTTTGGGATCCTCTAACGTACCGCTCGTCTTGTCAGCATCATATTATCATGATATGATATGCGTGCTGTTAAGCGCCTTGCATACCATGAAACAATGCATACTGTTATATTTCAGATTAGAAAATCAAATGTATGTAAGCCATTAAACCCTTAGCGCCGACACTCCATTAGTATGCAGTGTAGCTGACATTAATTCTTTCCAAAATCCACTTACAGCTACAGTACCACGATGTGTGACTATTTTAACTAATTAAGGTAGGGATATTAGCCATAATTTTGGTACAATGCACAAGGTACAATACACTTTTTTTTGTAACTTTCTGTATGCAGAAAAAGAATCGCTGCTGAGGATTTTCCATCATTCTGTCTATAAGGAACCTATGTCACCGTTTAGGAAAGAGCAGTTCATGATGGATTATGACAGGAAGCAGAGATTCTTCTGTTGCAGGATAGATGCAAGTGTCTGAATGCAGAGAGTGTAACAGAAGACAGAAAAAAGAAGAGTGGCCTGGAGGGGTGTTGCAGTGTGTAACCATAAACTACGGTTAGAAAATTACAGTGTTCTTCAGTGGCAAGTTTAACTTGAGCAACTTGTCTTGACTCTCTCTCTCTCTGTGTCTCCCTCTTCTCATCACCTACAGCAGCTCCCCAGGGCAGGCACTTAAATACTGCAATCTGTCTCTGTCTCTCTGTCTCACAAACGCTCTCTCTCTCTCTCTCTCTCTCTCTCTCTATTCACCCATGGCTCCCCCCTCTCTTTTTTCTTTTTCTTTCTCTCCCACTCTGTCTGTCTTTCTCTCCATCTGCTCCCCTCACCTCTGTTCACCTGTTCATCTGCCGCAGTACTTAAAACATGAAACAAGACAGATCGTTATAATGAAACCATCAGAGTGATGGAAAACATGAAGATGGGGGGGAGGCAGATAAAAAAGAGCCAACGAGAGCGAAATGGGATGTAAAAGCTTTAGAGAGCGAGGGAGCAAGAGAATGGGCCTGAGGCAGCGTGTGAATGCGCTAATTGCGTGGGCTTCTTCTTTTCTTCTTTTTTTTTTTTTCCATTCCCGCTTTTCTCTCTTTCTCTTTGTGACCTTGCTCCTTTCCCACCTCCCTCCCCCAAGTTTCCTCTCTTTCTCCTTTCATTCATCTCCTCTGTCTTTCCATCCTCTCTCTCTCTCTCCAAACACAGATGTCTGTTTTTCTTCTCCCTCTCTCGGCTCTCCATAGACGTCATTTGCACTCCCATTGCTTTTTATCGAGAGCAGAAAAGAGAGGGAAGGAAGGAAAAAGAGGAAAATGGAAGGGTGAATCTGCTGACAGCACAGAGAGCATGGAAGGTAGAGGAGTTAGCGAGTCTACGGGTTCTGAAATGGGCAGAAATGGTTCGGGGAAAAAAGACGAGAAAAGGAGTTGGCTGTTCTTGCACGTCAGCATTTTATAGTCTTTACTGAGGGCTGCAAGAGGCTGATTTGACAACCATCATTGCTCAAGATGTTGCCGCTCTGACATGGCAGTGTTAGAGGGACCGCTCTATCTCTTTCTTCATCACTCTCCCTCGCTCCCCTCCCTTTTCACTGCAGAGCTATTCAACAAGAGGGACTAAAAGTGCTTCATGGTTGATGTAGGCTACTTTTTTTTTTTTTCAAGCAAAGCACACTTAAATGTCTAAAGTCAAAGACAGGTTTGGCTTGTTTTTTTTCTGTCATGCTATAATAGGGATTGTTTTTGAGAATGGACTATTTCATCCACAGATCAGATAAAGCAATGGGAATGGGGTTAAGCATAATTACACACACACATGCACACACACACACACACACACACACACACGCGCACACACACACACACACACACACACACACTGATTGCGCTTACCCTCACAGCCACATAAAGACAGGAAGATGCACTTTGCGATGTGGCATTTTACGGCATACATTATTGATAGAGAAAAGCATCAGTAGACAGGAAGACAGGTGAGTGAAAAGCAAGACGGTAAGCCTGAGATGGAAAAGTGAGCAAAATGAAAAAATACAGACTGGCACTGAAACAGAGCGAGACAGCAAAAAAGAGATTATAAAATTAGGTCAGTTGTCACACAGGAATTGGCCGGCCATCATGGCTCTTGTGGCGTCCCTAAGCTCGCGTGCGTGTTCTGGATGAATCTATGACTCTCTGTGATGTGCACTCGTTTAGTAGCTTGGTGTCTTGAGTCTACTCTAGCTAATAGCTCTGCTTTACAGGGAGATGCTCCATTACCTATTCTCTCGATGTTCAGATTGTGGATTATGCTCAAGAAACAAACACATTTAACATGGGGTATGTTTTAATGAGTATAGTTTAGAGTTGGATTAGCAGGGGACCCCATAATACAATGGTAATGGAAGAAGATGTTCTGCTGGGGAATATGATAAACTTCGCCGTAGCAAACTTTGGGGTTCGAGATTGAGCCAAATCACATCACACTGTGCAGTGATGTTCCCCACCGCATGGTTTCGTTCCACTTCAGATATAATATACTAAACCCTCATCCCTCTTCCCTCCTAATGTATTCGTGTTTATGCTTAGGAGTTGTGTGAAAGGGTGTAATTTTATTTGTGAGGAACAGAACGGGTCATCATGTATGAATGCAACTACGCACATTATCATACATAATAAAAATTAAGGGAAGGGATGAATGTTTGGAATCTCACATATTTGTCTTATTTTCATGTTTCAGTAATTCTAATTAGACTGTTTTATCTATTATTCTACTGTGAAGCAAATACAATTTTCTGGAAGCTCAATTTATTTATGTAATGTAATGCAATCTATGCAATGATTGCCTAATATATTTAACTTGTAGGCATGCATGCTGTTTAAGAAGTTTGTTTTAATCAGTGTAACCCTCCCATTTATTGACTGAAAATAAACATCACAATAATGTATATTTTAAAAATGTTATGTGGATTATACATCATCTAGGCCAATTTGTTTGAAATTTGGGATGAAAGGCTGATTCCTCATGTTAACTACATTGTTGCTCAGGTTAAATATGTTGTATGTATTTTGTTTGCAGTGTTTTCGCCATTTGTTACAATAAATACAGTCAACTATATATACCACAATTATAGGCATCCTTCAAGTGATTGGGCAAAAATTATTGTATAAAATAAACATTACACACAATAATTCAAATATTCCATGCAAACAATTGGGGACACTACTTACCTTTGCACTAACAAAAATCAACAAAAATAACTTAAGTAAGTATTTTTAAGTAAGTATTTTCTCTCAAAAAAATTGGTGGCGAAATTATTGACACGTGTAAAATCTTTAACTATTGGATATATTTAAAAAAGCAAATAAAAATACAAATTTGCACAATCAGGATCCTTTCTTGGACTCATGAGCATACTGGCCCCCCTCCCCCACTCCCACAGGGAGGAGGATGGTGAAGGAGACAATAAAGAACCCAAAGAACACAGTTTCAGAATTGCAAAGTTTAGTTGATTCTTAGGGTTGTCAAGTATTAAAATGAACTATTAGACGGCACCTCTATAACAACATGCTGTTTGGACGGGTTGCCAGAAAGAAGCCCTTCCTGAGAGCAACCCACAAAATTCAGGGCGTGAACTTCACAAAATGTCATTGGAGCTACAATTGGAATTGTGTGTTGTGGTCAGATGAGATCAAAATTGAGCTTTTTGACTATGAACACTATTAACTTGTTTGAAAAATGGGGACTACATACAAGGTAAAGCACCCTCACCCATCGTAAAGTATGGTGGTGGCTTATTGATGCCTTGGGGCTGTTTTGTGGCTGGTGGTCCAAGGGCTCTTATGAACATTGATGGCATCATGAATTCCACTAAGTACCAGGATATTTTAGCCCAAAACCTGGTTTCCTCTGCCATGAGATTAAGACTTAGGTGAATATGGACCTTTCAACAAGGTAATGACCCTGAACATACATTCAAATCAATAGAAAAATGACTGCAGAAACATAAAATTAGTGTTTTGCAATGGCCAGCTCAGTTTCCGGATTTAAACCCTATGATAGTTATGATATTATATTTCTATTAACAAAAGACTCAAAAACAGGCATGGAATTAAGAGGCCTTCTTTACTGTTGTAGACTTGGTAAATCTGAAAGGTTTGAATCATAGATTCTTTTGGTCAGACATGTCACCTTGGAGAAGGACATACCTTTAACTATCAGTCTGTTTGTACCTACTCACTTACATTTACATTCTATATATCAAACAGTCTTATACTAACCTAAAGACAAAATGTTAAAGACCTAAACATTTAACTCAACTTGCCTCAAGTTCAAATCGGCCCAGTTGATTGGAATAATATGAAGGATATAATAATATGCAGGTGAAATGCAAAGATGTTATTTAGTATACCAAATTTTGATAAACCCCAGTCAAAATGTTTCTATGGTACTCAGAGCTGTTGGGAGAAGTCTAATGGGATCCTAACCTGGTTAACCATAACAGATGTCATTATTTTATCTGTGAAAAGGACTAGAATAAAAACTACATTGCATAAGTGGGTAAAAGATCACACAGACAAACGAGATTAAGAGATAAGAACTCTAAAGTTTTACTGTTTATGAGTTTTCTCCACTTGCGTTCTCCAAAAGAATCTCAATGTAGATGTTCTTTCTGAGCTTCTTCAGAAAGTTACATTTTCATCTGAAGCTTGTAATTTAGAAGTACTGTGGTGAGACATTAACACGTATGGTGTTTTACTGTTCTGCTGTTGTAATCTCATATAAAAGAAGCTTGCTGTGAAGCTAGAAGATGCTGTGTGTCCTTTTTTGATTTCTCTCTTATTTCTCTTCCAGCCTACGCCCACAGGGACCCCAAACAGCAGCCAAACATCCGCCTCAGACAACAAAGGTGAGTGTGTCTCTGTGTCTCCAACCTGTCTACCTTTTGGTCTCACTGCTTGACCCTTTGATTGTGTAATAGCTGCTCTTAAACACAACCTGAAATCAAAACTGACCTTTTTTACCTTGTTAGCTCGTGTCCTTGATCAGAAATGAACTTTGCACAAGCCAATCAAATCCCGATGGATAAAACC
>JAOUQW010000031.1:4885583-4897934 GCA_028565825.1 Olivaichthys viedmensis | reverse complement strand
TCACAGACAAAACTTTCTGCGACAGATCGTACGCAGAAAGCAGGCAAGGGTCAAAACACAAAAGACTCAGCAACCAATCCCCACCCACCGCCTGAAGAACCACCGAATTACACCTTACACACAGAGACAGACTGAAGGACAGACAGAGAGAGACACAGTGAGATATATGGTCAACTCCAGAATTATTGGCACCCTTAATGAAAATTTGCAAAAATGAATATATAAAAATAAAAAGCACATGTAATGAATGATATTTTGAGCTTGAACATATAGGGACACTGTACAGTTAACACACTATTTTTTTAAACAGTAAAAGCTTTTTTTTTTTTAAAGTGGTGCAAACCCTAGTTTGATGCAAAATGCTGGTTTAAAAACGATCCGCACCCCCACAATTAATATCTAGTTGTAACGGTTTTGTGCTAGACGCAATTACACTAAAATGAGGGAGAAAAAGCTAGTGGATGTTATTTTATTACCTAACAAAATCCATCATCTTGAAACATTAGAGTGCAACCCACAACAACATACTATATTAAAGTCTAATATTATAACATACTATTTAAAAAAAGGCCTTTCCACAAGCTTGATCCATTAAATACACTGATCACTCTTACCCGTATAATGATTCCAAACTCTGAGAATCATTGAGATCCCATGGTAAGCGTGGCTCCTTTGTAATTCCACAAGAATGCAACGTCCAATAATCCTTCAGGCCTTCACAAAAATAGTTCGGTAATTAAAAAAAAACTTTGTGGGCAGCTAAATGACTGTTTCCCCAAGAAGTCCTTTGAGCAAACATCAGCAAGGCAAACAAACAAGAAAACTGGCTAACATGCTGCTTAACACTGACTTTCTTCCCCTTTTCTATTCTGTCCAAGAGGGTAATAGCCCCATCACCCCCTAGTGGCGGGAGTATATACTTACAAAGGAAAAAAAAACAAAAGTAACAGGACAGGTTACACATCTCCTCCCTCAGTGGAGGAGTTCACCTCACAGTAATATTTTTTTAAGATTCACCACATGAACATTATCAGTCTGTTTAGAACTACTCAGAAAAGCTATTTTGTAGTTTACCTAGCCAAGGCGATTTATGACTTGCAGGACCTTTCCATTTAAATGCCAGTTTCGAGGTAAAACCAGTTTCAGCCTTAGACAACGGATGCGACCTGACCCACGCCATATCACTGACCTGGAATTCCTCAGATCTTCTTTTGTCATTGTAATAGTGTGCCTGTTTGCACTGGGCCTTTTCTACATTCGCTCAACTTTCTGAATCAGATTCTGCTGTCTAGCTACGGTTGCATATGCATCATGATCGGGGTTGATGGATTGATGTATAAGCCTCTCTGGACCTTTCAGTTCTCTGCCAAGGGCTATTTCCGCTGGTGAAAATCCAATACTCTCCTGCCAGGCTGTGGCAAAACGAAACTCTGAAATCCATTGGTCCCATTCTTGGTGTTGATCATGAGTAAAGGATGACATCATGATCTTCAGAGTTCTGTTTACACGCTCTGTCAGGTTGGTCTGTGGATGGTACGCAGTTGTTAACTTTTGGATCAGGGGTGCTTTGGCCATAAAAGGAAATGCTTCTACCAATTTGCTACAGTAATCCACTACTTCATTTTGTCTGGGGCTTTTTGGAAACGGTCCCATGATGTCAACTCCTAGCATGTAACCAGGTTCGAGCACTGGTGTAGATTGGAGTGGCCCAGACAACTTGTTTATTCTGGGTTACACTTCTACACATGTCCTGCACTCTTCAGGCAAACTTGACAAATGGCTGCGGAACAACGCATCAGGGGCAATGTTACACTGTCCTTTGCAGTAGACTACTTTAAAATAAAAACTTCAGAGTCTGATGGCCTCATCAATTGTGATGATTTGGTGCTGTTCTCCAACTGCTGGTTGATTTCTTGAGTGACCTCGGCTGCATTCACTAAACTCTGAATGTTTAGCAAGGTTTCTTCAGACATCACAGGGACAGGTTGAGCTATACACAGTTGTAACCAAGGAGTGGCATCATGGGTACATGGTGAAGCCCCTGTTGGAGAGAATAACAGCACTGAGCCAAATCCTTGTTAATGTCTAACAAGGTTGGAGACACTTGTAGAGGATCTTGGAACTTCCTCCATGCAGAAGATTTCAAGCTCCTTCATATTCTCAGGTTTGTGCTTGTGGATGTTCTCTTGAATTCAGACCATAGATTTTCAACAGGGTTCAAATCCGGAAACTGAGATGGCCTGCAACCATTTCTGTGTTGATTAATACTTTGGGGTCATCATATTGTTAAATGATCCATCTTTGGCCAAGTCTTTACCGCCTGACAGAGGCACCCAGGTTATGGGCTAAAATATCCTCGTACTTAGCAGTACTTATCATTTTATAATAAAAATTAATCTTCAAATAAGGCCCTAGACCACCAGCCACTGATCCACCTCTATATTTTACAGTGGGTTTGGGAACTTTTTCTCGTATTCTGTCCCCTTTTTTCACCAATCAATGCTGATGCTGTTCATGGTCAGAAAGTTTGATTTTGGTCTCATCTGACCACAAACACATGACTCCAATTGTAGCTCCAATGAGGCTTGGTGAAGATCAGGTGCTTCATTTCTCTCAGGAAGAGCTTGAAGCACCTAGTAAAAATCTTTCAAACAGCTGGTTATTATGGACGTGGCGTCTAACAGCTGTAACAAGCAAGTATGTGCGCCAGCTGCAAGAAAGTGCTTGTTGCTTGTATTGGGTTTGATCCTCTGAATCACCGCTCGTGTTGTCTTCAGTACGTTCATGCACATAAACCTGGGCTTCTACAGAAATCATGTTTAAAAAAGCACAATATCTGTATTTTTTATTTTCTATTTGATCTGTCACTAATAAAACCACTTTCTTCTTCTCATGTGTGCGTGTAGCCTGTACGATATACAACGTTTGAGCTGGTTTATGAGGAACAGAAATGTCTCTCGGGGACAGAAATGCATCTCGGTGAGAGACAGATCTATTTGTGGACGTTTGTACAGAGTGTGAGTGTGTGTGTGTGTGTGTGTGTGTGTGTGTGTGCGTGTGTGTGTGTGTGTGCATGAGGCCCCGCTTTCACTGCCAACCAACTAGAAAATGCCTTCTGCAGCCCGCTGAGGTCTTCTGTCATTCCTACCAGCTCTACACACACACACGCTAATATACATACACACATGCACACCCACACACACACAGCATGGCGTGTATTTCAATTCTGAATGGCAACACAATACTGAGAATTTTGTAGGGATGCAGTCACACACACACACATACACACACACACATACATACATACACACACACACACACACACACACACACACACATTTGTCAGAGCTACACACACTCTACTTTTATTTGGTTGTTCATATGATGTTTTTAATGTGTGTGAAATCTGAACAGCTCACACTCCTGACCCACACGCTAAAGAACAAAGGTTCTGGCTAAAAGAGCGACACTTCGAGAGAAAGAAGTGAAAGAAGAAGTGGAACAAATAATTTTTGTGTCAGTTTGTTTCTTTTGGTTATAATTCATGTAATTTCTGTGAACTTCACTGAGCCACAGAACAGAATTACATTAAATAACTATGTTAAATAAAAAAGGCTGTTTACATAGAGAGGTGATTGTGTTTTACAGGTGTCACATCATCTGAGAGAAATGACCAACAACACAGACAATTTTAGATCTTTTATAAATTTCAGTTTGTATCTGCAAGATTACGAATGAACACCAAGCAATTGCACAGATAATGATCTTATTTAACATCACTTTTTAACATCATTCTATTTTGAGGATCAGTGAAGTTAACAGAAATGACATGAATTACAATCAAAAGAAACTGAGACTAGTTGCTTCTCATTTCCCATAATTATTCTCACTTTGTAAACATTCTGTATAACTTCTATTTCATTTCTTTCTGTCTGAGCCTCACAAAGCTTAATGAATAAAGTTGCTTATTTGTTAAATCACTTTGTGTAACTGTCATGCTGCGAGGAAATTATGTTTTAATGCAACTCACAACCTGCAACTATTCTACAACCAGTCAGAGAAAAAAATTTGTTTCTATGGTAACAATCAACAACTTCAGTCAACATACAGATCTACAGATACACAAGCTTTGTTCAGACGGGCAGCTCGAATCTGATTTATTGGCCTGTCTGATTTGAGCAGGAGAGATTTTCTGCAGTCCGAGCAGCAAAAAAACACATGAAACTTCTCCAAATCAGATTTATGCTACATTTGTATGTGTTTTTAAATCTGCGACTCAGTTTGACCAGTTAAATCAGGTTTCATGTGTTTTGCATCATTAAGTGCATAAAGCTTCTCAACATAAGACATTTCTGAAAAGAACAACAGAGGCTTTGTCCCAAATCACATACTTTATTTATCATTTATAAGCATTTATATATGCTGTCACTCAAAAAACATTCTCTTATTGTCATGTGTGCGTGTAGCCTGTATGATAAACGATATTTGAGCTGGTTTATGAGGAACAGAAATGTCTCTTGGGGACAGAAACTTGTTTCAGTGAGGGACAGATCTATTTGTGGACGTTTGGACAGAGGAGTACTACTGTAGTAAATAATATGTCAAATTACCAAACCAACAGTGTTACAATTTTTACATGATATTTAGTATGTAGTATATGTAGTATGCGTTTGGGATATACACAGATAAAATGCAACATGAAGCGGTGGGTCAGGGGAGGAGCCTCACTATAGTACCCACGCTAACAGCAACAAGAAACATGACATATGCCCTCATACACCCTCATACGCCCTCATATGCCCTCATACTCCATCATATGCCCTCATACACCCTCATGCGCCTTCATACGCCCTCATACACCCTCAAACTCCCTCTTACGTCCGCATCCTCCCTCATACAACGTCATCCTCGCTCATACTCCCACATCCTCCCTCATACACCTTCATACGCCCTCATACGTCCTCATACTCCTTTATACGCCCTCATACCCACTCATACACCATCCTCCCTCAACCTCCCTAATTCGCCTTCATATTTACTCATACGCCTTCATACACCCTCAAACTCCCTCTTACGCCCACATACTCCCTCATCCTTCCTAATACGCCTTCATATTCCCTCATGCGCCCTCATACACCCTCAAACTCCCTCATCCTCTCTAATACGCCTTCATATTCTCTCATACACCCTCAAACTCCCTCTTACGCCCACACACTCCCTCATCCTCCCTAATACGCCTTCATATTTCCTCATACACCCTCATATACCCTCAAAATCTCTCTTATGCCCACACACTCCCTCATCCTCCCTAATACACCTTCATACACCCTCAAACTCCCTCTTACGCCCTCATACTCCCTCATCCTCTCTAATACGCCTTCATATTCCCTCATACGCCCTCATACACCCTCAAACTCCCTTTTACGCCCACACACTCCCTCATCCTCCCTAATACGCCTTCATATTCCCTCATACACCCTCATACACCCCTTAAACTCCCTCTTATGCCCACATACTCCCTCATACGCCCACATCCTCCCTCAAATGCCCACATCCTCCCTCATACGCCCACATCCTCCCTCAAGTGCCCACATCCTCCCTCATACTCCCACATCCTCTCTCATATGCTTTCATACACCCTCATACTTCCTCATACTCCTTTGTACACCCTCGTACGCCATTATACCCACTCATATGCTCTCATTCTTCCTCATACTCCCACATCCTCCCTCATACACCTTCATACGACCTCATACTCCCTCATCCTCCCTAATACGCCTTCATATTCCCTCATACGCCTTCATACGCCCT
Source organism: Olivaichthys viedmensis (assembly GCA_028565825.1). Taxonomy (NCBI): domain Eukaryota; kingdom Metazoa; phylum Chordata; class Actinopteri; order Siluriformes; family Diplomystidae; genus Olivaichthys; species Olivaichthys viedmensis. Next base: position 4,892,123 of record JAOUQW010000031.1, on the reverse strand, counting down.
CTTATGCCCTAATACTCCCTCTTCCTCCCTCATACCCATTCATACTCGCTCATACGCCCTCATACACCCTCAAACTCAAAGTGTTCCACAGTTTTGGGGCAGCCACACTAAAAGCCCTGTCTCCTATGGTGAGGAACCTAGAGGAAGGGACAGACAGCAGATAGGTGTCAGAGGATTGGAGAGTGAGCGCAGGTGAGTATGAAAGAAGGATGTTGGATAAGTAGGCAAGGGCTTAAAGACCAGAAGAAGTATTTTATATTGTATTCAGAAAACGAACAGGGAACCAGTGTAGATGTTTAAGTGTGAGGGTGATGTGTTCCCATGGTCTGGTGTGGGTAAGAACCCTAGCAGCTGAGTTCTGCACAACCTGTTCAAACCCTGGGCAGGGAGTACGTAGAGAACAGCACTGCAATAGTGAAGTATGGAAGTAACAAACGTGTGGATAAACATCTCTGCTGCAGAGTGGGAAAGGGAGGGACGACGTCTGGCAATGTTCTTGAGGTGAAAGAAAGCTGTCTTGGTAGTGTTTTTAATATGAGAATGAAATGACAGAGTGGAGTCTAAAGTGACACCAAAGCTTCTAACCTGAGCAGAGGTGGATGTTATAAAGTCAGGGATAGTCAGTGAGAGGTATTTTCTTTTCTTTAGGGTGGCTGTGGATGTAATCAGTAAGGCCTCAGATTTATTATTGTTAAGCCTCAGAAGGTTTGCATTCATCCAGTTCTTTAGGTCAGTGAGGCAGTCAATCAGAGCAGGAGGGGGCAGGCTGTGTGAGGATTTAGTGTGTATATAAATCTGCGTATCATCAGCATAACAGTGGAACTGCAGACTATGCCGTCTGATGATATAGCCAACAGGGAGCATGTATATAATAAATAACAGCGGGCCAAGAACTGAGCCTTGGGGAACCCCATGAGAGAGGCAAGACAAGTCTGAACTATATTATTAAAACAAATTGCTGTCTGTTGGAGAGATAGGATTAAAACCAGGAGAGACCAGTACCAGTAAGGCCAACCACTTTTTCGAGTGCATGCAGGAGAATGTTATGGCATACTGTGTCAAAAGCAGCAGTCATGTGCAATCAGTTGCAACCATCAAGTCATTTGTAAGCCTGACAAGTGCAGTTTCGGTACTTTTCGGTAGTTTAGGTTTTCCCTAAATCCAGACTGAAACTCCTCAAACAGGTGGTTGGAGGCTTAGTGTTCTTTGAGCTGAGCTGCTACCGCACGCTCGAGGAGCTTGCCCAGAAAAGGCAGGTTAGAAATGAGACAGTGAGACAGTCAGTGAGACAGTCAGACAGTGAGACTACTATAGATATCTCACTATGTCGTTCACTCACTCAGAAGTGCACTTTATAATTTAGCAGATGAAACCCAGACAGTGAGTAAATAAAGAGAAAGAGGACGAGACAAAGCTCCATCACATCTCTATGCTATAAAAATCTCAGTAGAGGACGAAGCGGTGAGAGTCTATTAACTGGGTTCTGTTTAAAAATGAACGAGTGAACGTTGGAGCGAGCGAGAGCTTTCTGTTTTAGCTTAGCGACATGCTAAAAGTGCACACAGAGGAAGCTCTCAGCGTCTCCCATGTCCTCACTTGTTTAGCTTAAGTTTAGCTGTTCAGTATTTAGCCTGAATTGACCTCTTCTGAGTTTAGCCTCTCTGAGTTTAGCTTACAGTTTTTCTGAATTGCTAAAACACTAAACCCCATTCTCTGAACCAAATGCTCAGTGGCTGAACCCCATTTATCGAATCAATCACTCTTTTGGCAAAACCTTAAACAATGTTCACGTAGTTAGACACAATTTGCAGATCTCATTCACTCTTTTTGCAAAACACTTAACACATTCTCACTCACTAAAGCACATTTTGCACTGTGATGCACTTGTGTTGCAAAATGGTAAACATGGCAGAAGTTAAACACAACGACAACACAGTTGTCATCGTTTATACACAACGACTCAATTGTTCACACTTGTTTGTAATGATGGGATTAAACCAATTAAATAGAATATAAGCCAGTTCAGCATGCACAGGAGGCACAGGTGAGTTGTATGTTGATAACAACAATGGATGAAAACAATATGAGAGGCAGAGGAGGAAGAGTACGTGTAAGAGGTGGTGGATGAGGAGGAAGAGGAGGAGGACGAGGAAGAGCAAGAACAAGAACAGTCATTTCAGATGAAATTCGAGCAACTGTGATAGACCATGTTCTTGTTCATGGAATGACAATGAGGGAAGCAGGACAAAGAGTACAACCCAATTTGAGCAGATTCTCTGTGGCCACCATAATCAGGACATTCAGAGAAGAGAACAGGTAATAGTTTTTTTTTGGTGATTGAAAGTTTACTGTATACAGATGTTTCAGTACATCACTTTGCCAATAGAAAGGGGACCAGGGGAAAAAAAAGAAAAAATGAAAACCTTCTTATCATACATTATTTTATTGAAGTAAAGTTACTACCATTACTATTTTTACTGTATGTATACTTTTGTAACTGCATCTTCCCTTTTTGTAGAATTGCAAGACCACCTGTTCTCCCAACAGCAAGATGCTCTCATTGTTGATATGGTCCTTCAAAACAATGCCATTCGACTGTGTGAAATACAACACAGAGTTGTTGAAGACAATGTAAATTTTGAAGGAATCAACAGTGTCAGCTTTTCTACAATTGACCGTGTCCTCCAACACAACAGGATACGCATGAAGCAAGTGTACAGAGTACCCTTTGAGAGCAACTCAGAAAAGGTCAAAGATCAACAATTTCAGTATGTGCAAGTAAGTGTACACTCAAACAGACACTTTCAATGTTGATGCTTACAGTACAATACTATACTACTACTGTCAAACTGCACTATATTGTACTGTACAATCAGGAGTGCATAAAAATACACTCTACAGCAGAGGTCTGTCTTTCTGTAGCACTTACAAAACTACTTTTTTAAATCTATTTTTATGTATAGAGAGTGTTTGAATTGGATTCCATGTAAAAAGGCCCCATGAATAAATTTTTGTGGATGAAGCTGGCTTCAATCTGACGAAGAGGAGAAGGAGAGGCAGGAACATAATTGGCCAACGTGTCATTGTGGAAGTCCCTGGCCAGCGTGGTGGCAACGTAACCCTTTGTGCAGCCATAAGAAATTGTGGGGTTCTCCATGCCACCTTGGGGCCATATAACACCGAACATCTTTTTACATTTCTGGCTGGTCTTCTGGATTTTTTGTTTGAGCATGAGCAGCAGGATCGTGAGCACGCAGAGCATCCTGTTTATGTCATGGTTTGGGACAATGTCAGTTTTCACCGTGGTGTCCGGGATACGTGAGTGGTTCAACATCAACCAGTGATTCATAAATGTTTGCCTTCCACCTTACTCCCCTTTCCTGAACCCAATAGAAGGGTTTTTCTCCTCGTGGAAGGTCTATGACCGAAATCTCTTATAGGCAATGGACTTGGCCTGTGGTGACATAGGTGTGGTCTTGTCAAGGCTGGATCCGGCACACCAGAAGGTTTTCCCCCCATTGCCTGGCAAGGGAGAACGTTGCCTGTGATGCAGATGAAGTCCTCTGGCCTGACCCAGCACAAAGAGGTGATGCTGAGGCAGAATGAATCTTTTGTCGACTTTGATTTTGCAGTTGCACAACATTTTACAGTGTACTGTAATGTGCTTTTAATTTAGATTTTTTTCTTTGTCCTTTGGCCTTTTGCAGTTACTGTATTTTTATGCAAGTGCTGAATACTGCAGACATTCAATACTGTATTACTTGCAGTACTTACAGTATATAATATGTTCACTGTACTAAGTACTAAAATTAAAAAAAAAAATCTGTAGCTACGTGCCTTGAACACTGTGTTTTCCATTTTTTGATGTACTGTGTAATTAATGCTTAGTAGTGTTTATATATTGATTGGCTGTGTGTATGATTGTTTGATTTTGAGCACAGATAAAATGGTTTTGAGGCGATTTTTCAATTTTTCCAGAAGAGTCAGAGGTTTTGTGAATATAGTTTGAAGATTGGGTTTTGTGTTTACGGTTTTGATAAAAGGGTGGAAGGTTTCAAGAAATATGTCTTAGCAATTGTGAAAAACTGTAATCCAACACCAATAATTCAAGCTATGTACATTTACACTGAGTATGATGTAATGGGGTGGTGCTTCCCTGGACCATATAATGACAGACGGCCTAAAGACTTTCTCGAATCAGGAATGATGTAAGTGCTATGCTCAAAACCAATCAATTGAAAGAAAACACCTTTTGTATATCTGCCTTTGTGTGTGTGTGAGTGTGTGTATGTGTGTCTGTCGTAGCAGCAGTGCAAAGTGCTGTTATGTGGGGGTGGAGTGAGAAAGAGCAAGAAAGTGAGAGATGGAGTGAGAGAGAGAGAATGAAAGGGAGAAGGGGAGGAGAGTTATGTTTCTAATAATAAACCAGAGAGAGAACACAGTGATTGAGGTACAGAACATTGCGAGAGGGTCGGTAAACGAAAGTGAACTGGAAAAACAGAGGGAAAGGGGGATGAAAAGAGTAAAATAGGTTGGTTTCGGAGTATGAAGCTGTCGTGTTAAAAATGTAACTATGAATTATTTGATAGTAAATGTCCAGACAAGACATGCAAATATAAAGTCCTTTCATTTGATTAATATTCCAATGTTAGCATAATAGTGGAAAGATTACCAGGAGATAATCCCTTGAGTATAGTTTTAAACATACTTTCTAATTATTCATGACACTGTGATGTTTTTGGCAGATCAGAATTGTTAATTCCCATAACACCATCCAATTACTTTGCATTGAAATACATTTTAGCTGAGGTTGCATCTTATGGAATGCATTTCATTCACCACAGCAGGAAAATTAGAAATGAACATAAAGGAAAGGGACTGTGAATAATTAGTGTACATATTCTCAATCGTGATCTGTTCATTGACAGTAAGGAAGAGCATCTGTGCCGTGGTGGAGCATTAAATGGAGTATCATTTATAGGATTGCTGCACTGCTGAAGGAGCAGCAGCACTTGCTGACATCTTCCCTCTAGAGGCAAGAGGTGGGTATAACACACACAAGTTCAACATAGTGTTAGAACATCCTCTGGTCTAAAAAAATACACCATTGTTGAATGGATATTTAAAGCAGCTGATTTTTAAATATATAATGGTCAAATATTACTTCATAACCAACATCAATAATACCTTCTTTATCTAAATGGACTTTTCAAGTGTCCTATTCTTGAAAGGACACTTGAAATGGAATGTACTTGACTCCTGTTAATGTTTTTTATTTGCTCCCTCTGAATGGTACCCAATCATGCGTTTTTTTCTGAGATAGTATTGTTTAAACATCTGCTGTTGTTACTGTATCACCAGCCACAGTTAAGCCACACAAAACCAGCCTTTCCCACTAACTTCACCACACCCAGAAAAAGGGGCTGGACTCTTCAAAAAGTTTGCATTTGAGTGTTTGCCCATCAGCGCACGGGAAAAGTGGAGGAACAGGTTTAAATTCTGTATCTGCCTAAGGAAGACAAACTTTGGACACTAAAAGAGAACTGATGAATTAAGAGAGCACAAAACAACATATGACCATGCAGAGTAAGTCATTCAGACATATTTGTTTTTTTTCTGCCTGGTTTATAGTTCATGGTTTTGGATAGAGGGAGTAGAGATTGTTCTGATTTGCTAGTGCAAGAGTAAGCATAACTTAATGAAAGTGGATTTTGTGAAATAAGGTTCAGAACATATTCCTGCTTGTTGTGTGGTTTTAATGAATCATTAATTGATTTTTAGTGCTTATATAAGTTAGATAAGTTTAGATAAGTTCTGAGGAACATCTTGTTCTTACCACACTTAATATTTTCAATAAAAAAAGAAATGACTGCTATCAGGAAATTTACATTTTGTGAGAAAATTATCAATAAAGGCCAAAGTAAAAGGAACTTATTTTCATTTAAATATAGAATTGCGTTGTTGACTTGTATCCTGAGCTGCTGCATTCCTGAGATGACGTGTCTTTCATGATGATAAGAGTGTCGTGGTGTTTCAGCAATCAAGCTTGTTTTATTTGGTCCTTGTTAATGATTATAGCTTTTTATAGATATGCCATGTGAAAGTGTATCAAAAGCAAGAAGTAGTAAAGGTTATATGTCTTTGAAGCCTCAGTTTTATTACCTTTCTGACCATAGATTACTGTTCTTCAGTGGTTTTCCTGGAAGGCCCCTGCACTTGTTTAGTGTTTCTTCTGCTCCACCACACAACACTATTTAGCATAGTGTAACTACGCCTAAAGTTACTGTGGAAAGGTGTGGCTTTGCAATTCTATTTTTTGCTAAATTAATGGGAATCCCCACAAACAATTGCTATTTTGTTAGATTTTATTCAAATAAAGTGATCAGGAAAGCTTTGACTGCTAAACCCACCCTTCGGCCTGACATTAACATGTTAGCATACATCTCTGGACAGCGATTACAGCTCAATTCAATTCAATTCAATTTTATTTGTATAGTGCTTTTAACAATGGACATTGTCACAAAGCAGCTTTACAGAAAT
>JAOUQW010000031.1:4873455-4884241 GCA_028565825.1 Olivaichthys viedmensis | reverse complement strand
ATAAGTAGTATTTTATAATCAATGCGAAATTTTACTGGGAGCCAATGTAGTGTGGATAAAATAGGGGTAATATGATCTAGTACAGCTCCTATATTTACATTATGTTGTGTCTTGCTTGATACATCATTATCTGTTTTTGCAAAAGGGCTGAATCCCTGTGTTTTTTAAATCTGTTTCAGCATCTGCTTAATTAGTCATATTCAGATTTAAATTCAAGTTAACTTTATTGGCATAAGCATACCAAGATACTGTACATATCTGCCAACCAAAGCAGTGTTTTGCCCTTCTCCTTATACTAGTTTCAGTTTATTTGTATTGAGGAGTTTGTCTAATATCTAATATCTAATGTTTTGAACTTGGCAAAGTTTTCTGCGCAAATATGCAAATAGCTTTGACAATTAAGAAAACTGTGAATCCCTCTCTCTCAGGCCCAGCGTCTCAGGGCCGCACGCTCTCTGAAGAGCAGTTCTCATGCTCCATTTGTTTGGAGGTGTTTGTGGAGCCCGTTTCAACGCCATGTGGTCACAGCTTCTGCAAAGCCTGCCTGCAGGGCTACTGGAACCACAGCAAGAAGGTTGTGTGCCCCATGTGCAAGAAGAGCTTCTCCAAAAAGCCTGAGCTGTGCGTGAACCGCGTGCTCGCTGAGATCGCAGAGCAGTTTCAGGGCCTTTCTGTTGCTCCAGTAGGTGGCGCTGGAGGTGGGGTCTCTCCAGGACCTGCACATAAAGAGGAGGACAGAGGCGAGTTCGCCAAACCTGGCGACGTGCCCTGTGATGCCTGCATTGGGAGGAAGATGAAGGCCCTAAAGTCCTGCCTGAGATGCCCCGGCTCGTTCTGTGAAGCCCACCTGCGGCAACACAAAAATGTCAAGGCCATGGCCAAGCACAAGCTAGTGGAGCCTGTCCACCACCTGGAGGAGAAACTGTGTAAGAAGCATGAGCGCCTCCTGGATGCGTACTGCCGCAGCGAGCACATGTGTGTGTGCCGTGAGTGCGCTGAGGTTGTACATAAGACACACGAAATAATCTCAGTGGAGCGGGAATATAAGAAGATATCGGTGAGTGGGGGGATTGATGCTGTTTATTTTGGCCTTAACAACTCTAGTTTATATTTCTGGCCCAGATTAAATGTTCAAATGTAATTTATTCTGTACTAATATTGGTCTCTGAATTTTGAATGCTATAGGGTTTGTCTTTTGCAAAATAATCTCAAATGCATTTTCTTCAGAGTCAACTGGGGAAGAGGCGATCTGAGCTGAAACACATGATTAAAGAGAGAGCCAAGAAACTAGAAGAGATCAAAGAGTCCATCAAAGTTATCAAAGTGAGTCCCCTGCTATGATGTCATCAAAATGAGCAAAACTTTTCATCATTCATTTATATTCATTGAATATAAAAATTTTATTGTAATTTATAGTCTACCTGTCAACAACGTGTGTTCTGACATTCACATGGTGATTTAAGTTAACTGGTTTGCTTACATTTACAATCCGTTACAGACTGTTAAAGCACTGTTCAAACTCACGCAGGATCCCTACAGTTTAAGAGACATTATTTTATGTCACAATGTATTTAAAGCAATAAATTGCAACAATCAATTTTTCCCCAAACTTCAGTAGGAACGAATATCCAATAAGAACCCAAAAAAGCCTGATAGTGTTACATAGTGGGGAAAATAGAGCTTCCTGAATCCTACAGCCGCTCACTCCCATTGGTGGTCATGTTGTCTCACTTCTCATTTGTATAAAGTTAAACTCTGCTTAAATTTATTGAGTACCCTGGCCCACCCACTTCACTTCACCAATGTTTGTTTTGCATCTTGATGCTGTAAATCACCAACTGTCATTGAAAATGAATGACTCCCAGCCGCTTTGTCGCATTGCGTCGCTGCTGGTGTGAATGCAGGGTAAGGAAAAGGGGCAGAGCTGAGCAGCTCTATTCTGACTGGAGGTATCTCTGAAATTATATGATATTTATGGGGCCAGTGGGAACAGTGGGAAACAGATACTTTAAAACATTACAAACTGCATCTTTAACTTTTTAAAGGATTAAATGTAATGTTTAATTAATCAACATCACAAAATGAGTCTGTTCAATTCATCTCTTAAATTCTGTTAGAGTAGATGTTAACCCTCAAAAATGTTAACATGAAGGCTGGTGTAGTTTGTTTGTCTTAAAAAACAATAGACCTTTGAGGAACAGAAGTTCATTTGGGACTCCTTTCACTGAGTACGTCTGAATGTGCAAACACATGGCTTTCATAACCTGACTCACCTAACCGGTAGGGCCACTGTAAATATTTCCCTGGTTTTCCACACCCAACATTAGTGAAACAAAACGCTGTGGAAAATTAGATATGTCAGATTTGCAGGAAAACCTGACATATGTAATAGGAAAACTTGTAAGTAGAGCATGTCACGGAAACTGGGACTTTCCAACCAGATTTGTTTCAGGTCAGGCCTGTAGCAGTACTCTGTAACAGGTATCTTTATTCCCTTAGACAAAGCAATTTAATGCAATGTGGTGTCAATAATGCACTGACTAAGCATGAGTTAGTGTGGCAGGTGTAGGTTGGTGTTACGACCACATCACAGGCTGTTAAGGCAGCCCTGCTGGAGCTGTGTTTAATAATACAAAAAGGATGAAGTTGCACAGGGGGCAGATCAGAAAAAAAACAGACCTTCTTATCCTTAGCCTCTTACTACAGAGATATTCTCTCCTTAGCCTACATGCTGTGTGATTTTAGAGCGGAAAATTGCAAATTATAGGGAACTTCGTGTGCAGGAAAGCAATAACGTTGTAGAGCTGATTATGTCCAAGGCTGGAGGAAGCCACGGGGATGCTTATTCCACCTTGCAGTCAAACCAGTCAGTCCAGTCGCTGCTAAACACGTCAGAAGGACACCGCAGGATAGCTTGCGACTGTGTACATGCATGTCTGTTTGTATGGGAGGAGTTTGGAACCATTCTGCAGTGCAATACAAATTAATCCTCTATGTCAAATAGTACATGTGAAAATACTATAAACACTTTTGGAGAAGTGGGGAAATTAGTTATGTTTCTTGATACTACAAATATAATACAAATCTGACATCATTATTATTATTAGTTTCTTATTAGTGAGAGTACTATGGTATAGTGTAAATGCATACTCTATTTTCAGATACTGAAAATTTTTAAATTAAACAATTGACCATAAAAGCGTTATAATACAATTTCTGTTCTACACTGCAGACAGGATTTCAGTATTTGTTTGCAGTTAAGCAGACAGCGGGAGAGCAAGCTGGCCAGTAGACAAATTTCTCAGGTGTAGCAAAACATTTCACACAAGGTCAAGATGGCTAACGATGTATGTCTGTGTGTGTGTTGTAGTCGAGCAGTCAGCGGGAGGTCGAGGAGAGCTGGGTCGTGTATGCCGAGCTGCAGAGGCTGCTGGAGCAGAGTCAGGCCCAGCTGGTGGAGCACATCACGTTCCGGCAGAAGCAGACTGAGGAGCAGGCACGAGATTTGGCCAGCCGTCTGGAGCATGAGCTCAACGTGCTCAGGAACAGAAGCAGTGACCTGGATGTTCTCGCACATACCCAGGACAAAGTGCTCTTCCTCCAGGTGTGTGTGTGTATGTGTGTGTGTGTGTGTAGGCAAGTGTCGTATATTATACCACATCAGGTAACACTATACTCCAAAATAGCATCATTACTCCTGCATTCCCTTCATTCAGTCTCATTTGGAAGGCAGCATAACGCAGTTGTTTTCTAAACATATGGTTCAAAGACCATTCAGTTCATACACTAGGCATGCGTTGATCATCTTTTATATGATATGCATACGATATACAACACCCACACTATTGTTATTGGACAAAAAAAGCATAACTAATCCCGGCATTCTGTTTGGGAGGCTGGCTAAGTAGACAGGTATGCATTTACGCTCTCCCAAAATAAAATATGTCATTGAGAAGTTAGCATGGGCACAGCTAACCATGGTTCTTGAAGTAGTATGAACTACTATTAAAGTTGTTATAGTTATGAATTAGTTAGTATAGTTAGAAGCCTAATTGACTGGTCACTTGAATTTAATGGGTTTAATCTAAAACTCAATAACTTAAAAAACAGTATAACTAAAGCCAACTTTAATCTAACTGCAATTTTAATAAAACTTTGTCTTTGTTGTAGCGCTTACCCACTCTCCCTCCTCCACCCGAAGCTACTGATTGGTCAGGTGTATCTGTGAACACAGACTTATACTTGGGCACTATCAGGAAGTCTGTCTCTGCGCTCGTCGAAAGGTTCCAGGAAGAGATGAAGCGCCTTTATGGAAAAGGTAACATGGTGGCTGTTTGTTATTGGTCTTTTCAAGAGCAGAAGTGGAGAATGTCAGTAATAAGACAGGGGCAGGTGACTGGCAGCAACAAATCAATTCTCATTGAATATTTATTTGTCTGTATCGCTGAAAATCTATATCTTACTAAAACATATACAGTAGTTTGTTTTATGTTGTTGGTGGTTTCTATGCTCTCAATAAATCTGACTATTCATTTTACAGAGCTAAGAAAGATGCAGAATTATGCAAGTAAGTGCTATTATCAAGTTCTGGGAATCTCTGGGAAACATAACCCTCGTGTTCATTTACTTTAAAATGCCCAACATATCTTCATCTTGGTTATTAGCAACAAAAACTAAATTTATGGGAGAAGACACACAAACCCTCCTTCATATGCTTGGAGAACCAAACAAGAGGTGGTGGGACCAAATCCCTTGGTTTTGTTTATTTTTTATTTCACCATGTTACTCTTTGGACAAAATGACCTGAAGAACTCTGTAATTATCGTTGCAATGTATGTAAGATTTTATAAGCGATTTTTATACTTGTGAACACAAAATTGAGCCAATAATTTCTAGTATTTATGAAGTGAGTGACTGGAGTATGTTTTCATTTTGGATCTATTCTCCATAATGTTCGTAGGTGAGGTGTTAATGGACCCAGCCACGGCGCAACGTAACCTGATTGTCTCCGAGGATGGTCGGCAGTTGCATTACGAAGAGGGCCGTAAAGCCTCATCCCAGTCAGACGGTCCGCGCCGCTTCAGCCCGGCTCTGTTTGTTCTTGCCCGTGAGGGCCTCTCCTCCGGCAAGCACTACTGGGAAGTGGATGTGGGAAGGAAGACAGCATGGACCTTAGGGGTAGTTCGGGCATCTGCTCGCCGCAAAGGGGACATTAGGCTCAGTCCTGAAGGTGGCTTCTGGTGCTTGTGGTTGAAAAATAACGAGGTAAAAGCTTTGGCCTCCAGCAGGATCCCCCTCCAGCTCACCACACTACCCCAGAAGATGGGCGTATACCTGGATTGCGAGGGAGGACAGGTGTCCTTCTATGATGTGCAGGCGCAGTCTCACCTCTACACGTTCATGGACATGTTCGGTGAGAGCGTGTACCCCATCTTCAGCCCATGTGTCAGTCAAGAAGGGATGAACATAGGAGCACTGGTCATCACGGCTGTGAAACACAGCTGAAGCAGCACAGAGGAATGATTGCTGCTGAGCATGTTTAAAAATTTGCCTGATTCTTTCTTTTCTCAAAAGTATTCATTACAATTTTAATCATTGTTGGATAAGGGATTATTAAATGATTAAGTGATTAATACTATATTAATACTTACAGACTACTCTACTGAAACTATATTACTTAAAGCTCAGATACTGAATGGGTGATTAGTCTGGGTTTGGCTGAATACAAGGACACTATGGCTATATGGACATAATAATGGAAATAATGTGCACCAAAGACTTTAAATGGAAAGGACTTTGCCCACACTATTGCCAAACACATCACTCAGACTTTTACATTTCCTATTTTCAAATAAATAAAAAACGTTTTGGGATTGGGATAAGATTAAATACAATTACTCATTAGGCAAAAACTAATGGACAATGGTGGTAGTCTGTGTTATCATGCTCAGAGTACTAAAAGTTAAATTGTATCTATGTTTTCTACAGTTTATAAACTTTTGAATAAAATAAATCAAGAACATAATTTTCTTTACATCTCTTTCCTTGCAAATATGTAGATAGATTTGATGAGAGCACTTTATCATCCTTATCAACTGTAGTTTGTGTGCAGAGAAGTAGAAAAGTGTAAAACAAGTGGCATGTAAGGGGTTAATTTTTTTTCCTTGATGGCTAGAGGGACCCCTAGCCTGGAAGTGTAAATATTAAACTAGGCTGAGGGAAGGGGGTTGATATTTTTGAGGAGGGAGTCAGCTGTGTCGCATGTCACCGGCTGTCCATAGTAGAACGGTCACTTTTATACAGGGGCTCTCGGCAGTTACAGCTCCCCGGTGAGTCTCCGTTTAAAATCTGCATCTAACATTTTTTATTATATAACAATAACATCCTGCTAAGATACAGAACTATTTGATTTCATAATTGGAAGAAAAAAAATTAAAGCACTGACATTCCACTAACCCTGTGTAGGAATGGTAGGCCATATCTGGCTTGTGAAAATTGTGCATGCTGCCAAATCTACCACTGAGCACTTTGCATAACAAACCTAAGCACAAATCTCAAATTGTGCACCGTCAGCATTTCTAGCCTGTAATTAAGAATCAGTATAAAGTTATGGATATGAAAGTGCTTGCTTGTGAGTAGTGAGGTGAAGCAGGGCAGTTGCTCGTATATTTGGAGATATGTTAATCTTGGAAATCTATGAATAGACAGACCTTCCCTTTTTACTCTGACTCTAAAGCTGTGGCATGCTGCTAAGAGCATATGCCAAGTGTCTCAACAGCAGGATTGCTAATTAAACTCCCTTGCACAAGTGTTGCATTATGGTGCAGGGGCCAAGTACATGAACAATTGTGTACAGGCTTATAATGAATTCTTAATATATTTCTTGGGTAGAAAGAACATAGCCTGAGCTATCTTTTGGAAAGATATGGAATCATTACTTACAGGCTTTTTTTTTTTTTTATCTGAGAAGTTAAGCAAATTAACAAAGCAAAACTATTTTAACTTGAGTTGTGGTACAAATAATAGTTGCTGGGGTAGGATTAGAACTGGTTAAATGGGTTCTATAAATCTAAGAGTCCACTACCATGAATTATTCAGTTATTTTAAAAAAATGGACACAATTTTGACTTTATTTGTCAAATCAAATTACACAATTCTTCAGTAATGCAATGTCAATTAACTGTTATTATTAAAAGTTATTAGTTACTACATAGAAGACCAGTCTAATTGAGTCAACATCCGCTGTTGGCTGTTAAAAGATGACAACAATAAACACTGTTTCAGTTGTATGTGTTATCATTTGAAATATAAGGCATCACAACAAAATTAACCCCTTAAAGTCCCAGCTTATTATTCAGTCATTCATCTTAAAACGTATAGGAAAGTTTTGTAAGTATGAGAGTAAGGAATGTAAATCTTGGCCCACCGATGGGTCCTGGGTTAAGCAAAAGGTGTGCAAGTTGGCTTTATATGGTTTAAATAATAATTTTGTATTACCTTTTTATTAAATAAACAAAAGGTTCTTGGTAGTGGACCCAGACTTCTGGATCCCACTGTGCCATATCAAAAATAGCCCTAAAGAGTAAGAATCTTTCCGTACAAATCACAAATTTTGCACTCTCTTCAGGAATGGCTTCACCTACACACATGGTAGCGGAAGAGCAGGTCCATTGTTCCATCTGTCTAGATGTGTTCACCAATCCGGTGTCCATTCCCTGCGGCCACAACTTCTGCATGGCCTGCATTGGTGGCTACTGGAAAACCAGTGCCCTCTTCATGTGCCCGATGTGCAAGAAGACCTTCTTCAAGCAACCGGACATTAGCATCAACACTGTGCTGCGTGAGATCGCAGAGCAGTTCAAGGAAATAAGAGCCAAACCTGTCCCAAAGCCACAGCAGTACCAGCAACGACATGAGCCAGAGCAACTACCGGAAGAGCTGCCCACGGAAGTGCCAGAATTGATCCCGCCCATTGGGCCGTTGATGAAGGGAGTGTGTTGTGACGTCTGTACTGGGCATCAGCAACGGGCTGTGAAGTCATGCCTGGTATGCCTCACTTCATACTGTGAAGAACATCTGAAGACACACACGGCCAGATTCACTAAACACAAACTCATCGAGCCGGTGCAGAATCTGGAGGACCGCATGTGTAAGAAGCATGAGAGGCTGCTGGAGCTGTTTTGTAAGAAAGATCAGATCATGGTGTGTGTGCTCTGCACGGAGATGGACCACAGGGCGCATTACACCGTGCCCGTCGAACGAGAATGGAGCGAGAAGAAGGTAAGATGACAAGAAAGGTAGAAGAAGCATCTGGAGAAGATTTAGTGTTTCTCAGTCCTTGTCCTGGTGTATCCTTGCTTTGAAAATGTTTAGTATTATGTCTGTTCAAATAGACCTGATTCTATCCATTAACTAGTTAGAGAGCCCTTTCCAAGCTGAATTGGGTGTGTTAGAGCAGAGCAAAAACTAAAATGTGCTAAACAGGGTGAAAAGCAATTGTTCTAACAAACCAGAGATAGATAAAATCAAATGTAAGAGACAGAGAGAGATAGACTTTGATGAGTATATTAAATGGTAATTAACAGGCTCAGCTAAGAAAAACAGAGGCAGAGGTTCAGCAGATGGTCCAGGAACGACTCAAGAAGGTGGAGGACATCAAACACTCTGTGGAACTGAATAAAGTAAGTTTCATGGGCTAGCATTGGTAATCATCTCATAATACTGTATAGCTTAAAGCTTAAGCTAAAAGTCTACTATACCTTCGAAAATGTCAGGTTGAATATTCTCATTACAAAACGTGGACCAGTTCAAACACTCATTGAGTTGTGCTTGAAAACCTCACAATATCTCATGTTAACCAAACACTACCCCTATGGATTTTCTGTTGTTTCCATTTTGCCACCTTCAGCACAGTGCTCTAAGGGAAATTGAGGACAGTATGCAGGTGTTCTCAAACTTGGTCCGTGTGATTCAAAAGGCCCAGGCCGAGCTGGTTCTCGTTATCGAAGAGAAGCAGAGGCAAACGGAGCGCTGGGCTCAGGGACTTATCGAGGAACTAGAACAGGAGATCACCATGCTAAAGACGAGGAACAGTGAGCTAGATCATCTTGCTCGCACTGATGACCACATTTACTTCCTTCAGGTGGAGACTTACAATAAAATTAGAAAGAGAGAACAAAAGTAGAAACTATGGCTGTGCAAGATAACAAATTTTGCAAAAATAATTTGGTGGTTTACTATTCCTGCACTCTTCTGCCATAACCTTTACCTTTTACATGAATTGGTAGAACAATCAATAGTAGTCAATATTAGAACATTTGACAACCAAATCTTACATTTTACAGAATCTCCCATCTCTAATCACCCATTCACAAACTAAGGACTGGTCCGAGACCCATGTGCCCGCTGATCAGTGTGTGGGGACTATCAGGAGAGCCGTGTCCAAACTGGAGGAAACCCTGACAGAAGAGATAGAGAAACTTGCAGAAATTGGTGGGGGTGATTTATCGCCCATTATTCTTCTGTAGTTTTTAAAAAGAAAATACTGTACTTCAAAATATATAATGAAATACAAAAATGATTTTATTACTTTCTTTCCTACAGAGCTGAAGACTGTTCAAAAGTACTCAAGTACGGTTTGTACGGTTATGTCTATCAAGCACACTAGACATTTGAAAGATTTTGTGATCTTGTTACATTCAAGTCTCTTTTTTTCTCTCTTGTAAAGTGGATGTGACTCTTGATCCTGAGACGGCTAATCCTTGGCTGCAACTATCTGAGGACAGACAACAAGTGCGTCACCTGGGGGCATGGCAGTACCTGCCAGACACAGCGGAACGTTTTGACACAGTAGTAATCACACTGGGCCACGAAGGCTTTACCTCCGGCCGTCATTACTGGGAGGTCCAAGTGGGTGAAAAGGACGACTGGTACCTGGGTGTGGCCCGGGCATCTGTCAACAGGAAGGGACGCATCGCCATAAGCACAACTCAAGGCTATTGGGCGTTGGCTATGAAGAAGGGGCAGGAGTACAGAGTCTCCTCGACCCCACCTCTCATTCTCTCTGTCAACCCCAAGCTGAAGAGAGTGGGTGTGTATGTGGACTTTGAGGAAGGACAGGTGTCGTTTTACGACGCAGTAGAGAGAAGTCACATCTACACCTTCATGGACCTGTTCCAAGAGAAACTCTACCCTTTCTTCTACCTGTACTGCTGTGATAAGGCCTCAGACATACTAAGCATCTGCACAGTGATGGAGAGAACATACAACAAACAGTGCTGAGAAAGAATGGAACACTAATGCAAGGATGATAGGAACTAGTTTGAGTCAGATTTTTCAGCGATCACTCAGCAATTGTCTTCTTTGCGTTATGAAACCGCCAATATGACAGTGTACCTGGCTTTCTATACTGACACCTAGTGGCTCAAGTGAATCGGAGCATCTATATCACCCCCTGGTGTTGTAGGGATGCATTTGCTGTGCTTCGTAGACGATGACTGACAGGGCCGTTGTTATGTCACACAACTTTATCCCTCTATCTACATGATGCAGTGAGCCTCGCACCTCAACAGTATGGCATAACCAAAAAATATATATACACTATATGGCCAAAAGTATGTGGACACCTGACCATCACACCTATATGAGCTTGTCGGAAATCCCATTCCAAATCCATGGGCATTAATATGGAGTTGGCTCCCCCTTTGCGTCTATAACAGCCTCCACTCTTCTGGGAAGGCTTTCCACAAGATTTTGGAGTGTGTCTGTGGGAATTTGTGCCCATTCA
>JAOUQW010000031.1:4834601-4851829 GCA_028565825.1 Olivaichthys viedmensis | reverse complement strand
TAGATATAGAATGAACACAGTCCACTTCTCTTTCTTCTCTTCCGTGCCATGTTCCACACACACACACACACACACATATATATATATATATATATATATATATATATATATATAACACAACTGTTTTGATTTTTTTTTTATTGGCTGAATGTTTATCAATGGATATTCCCTTTTAACTGGTGAATTTAAAAGCTTGTCATGTGATAAACACTTTTGGCTACAAGGATCTATCTAAAAGAAACAAAGACCTTTAGTACTTTCCAAAGGTCAAGATTCCATAAAATAAAAAAACTGTATATTATGGATAATATACATATAATTAGGTTTCAGCTACTGCATAGGACTTTTGCATCGTCAAGACATACGAAACATGAAGGGAACCCCCCCCCCCAAAAAGCAGGTAAGTGATTCAGCAGTGCCAACCTTTTTAAAAACGCTGATGCAGCCTGGGCTGCAGAACTTTTTAACAGCGTCCTCTGTCTGTACGAGGTGATAGTTTCCTGTGACGGTGCAGCTGCCGCAGCTCTCGCAGCAACTCATGGAGAGCCTTTTGGAGGAGCGGAAACGGGAGAAGCACTCGTCACTGCAAAGACGGTGTAGAATGCCTTGGTGATTCACCTCGTGCTGAATCTGAAAAAGAGAGAAAAGAATGTTGGCGAATGTACACATTGCTGAACTTTTTTTTTTTTTTTCACGCTGTTCTCCAGTTTTTCAGAATTTACATTAGGATTGGAAATAACTTTTACACACGTAAAGGCTTGGTTTATGTTCAGAAATGTGCAAAAGCACACAAATGGCTGAGTTCTGATAAAAAGATTACACTTACCACCAAGAAATTCTCTCCCCCACTCCCAAATATATAACCAATACTAACCTGAATTGTCCTGTTTCACACAATGCAGAGTATAAAAAACTGTGCCTCAAAAAATTATTATTATTTTTTTTTTTTTACAGTTGTCTATTTTAGAGACTCCAGGGAAGAAAAAGACACCAAAGAACGGACCTCTAGTGGATAAATTAGTAACTGCATCTAGGTGTCATTGAAAGCTTCAATGAATAGTTCCCCCTCTGATGGGGAGACACGCGGCATGTGTCAAAGAAAAGTATTTTACTAATCGTGTCCACCATCACTAGTCACCCCACAACTTCCAACGAAGTCCTTCTACCTTTACAGGTAACATTATGTGATGGAAAACTGATACAGGCTCTTCGCCAGAATACGAACAGTCCTGGGTTCTAATTAGTTAACGAGCCGTGCCGTACCGCACCGTCCAGTGGAAAAGCATTTAAATATAAATTGTAGATCCCGCTACAAGTGTCTCCAACCTTGTTAGACATTGAGGCACCGAGTTTCCGTAGAGTGCTGTTACTCTCTCCAAAGAAGACTTCACCAAATATTGATTATAGGGCTGCTGCTAATTTTGAAACTGGCTTTGCAGAAAGTTGTTTTTTTATTCAAACTTTGCTGGATGTTTAATACAACACTCAAATTTGGTATCATACGAACCTTTACATTTGACATCATGTTCTCTGGAGCTTACCTCATTGGGATTTCTGCACACGGAGCATCTAATAACCTCATCATCTTCAGCTAAGCCTTCAACCCTGGACTTGTAGATGCTCAAGCAAGACAGGCTACAAAACTCCTTCAAGGTGTTTGACGAGTCAATAGGAACCGTTATCAAGTCCTTTGGATTCACGATAACCCTTAGAATAGAACAAAGAATAAATCAGGAAAAATAAAAATAAAGATAAATACTAAAAATTCTAATGAGATTTTACCTTAACATGCTTCTTTTTTTTTTTTATAAACAAAACAAAAAAACAGCAGGGAGAGATGAGGATGGGATGTATGGGAAAGTATGATTCAGATAAGCATGTGACTCACTTGAGGCAAAGGTGGCAGGTTTTCTTCAGAGCGATACTGGGGGCTGGAGGCAGCGTGAATCCAGTCAGACACACAGTGGAGCAGAAGAGCTGATTAGAGCCCTTCTTTTGAAATGCCGTTTGACCTTTCTGAAGGACTTTAGAGCAGCCTGAGCAGCAGATTCTCACAGGAGGAGGAGGGGGCTGCGGCTGCAGCTGGGGTGGGGGCTGAGGCTGCAGCTGGGGTGGGGGCTGAGGCTGTAGGTGAGATTGTAGTTGAGGCTGAAGCTGGTGTGGGAGTTGTGGCTGAAGCTGGTGTGGAAGCTGCGCCTGAAGTTGGTGTGGAAGCTGCGCCTGAAGCTGGTGTGGAAGCGGTGCCTGAAGCTGGTGTGGAAGCTGTGCCTGAAGCTGGTGTGGAAGCGGTGCCTGAAGCTGCGTTTGAAGCTGTGCTTGAAGCTGTGCTTGGAGATGAGTTTGAAGTTGTGCCTGAAGCTGAGTTTGAAGATGGGGTTGAAGCTGGGCCAAGGTCTTGGGTTGAAGCTGAAGGTGTGCTTGAAAATGAGGTGGCATCTGGGCTTGCAAGAGTATAGGAGGAGCTTTAATGGCTGAAGCCGACTGGCTCATAACCGAGAACGGAGGTGGCTGTGAGGCTGCAACAGGAGCTGTAGAGGGTAAAGCAGAGATGTTGCATTAAGTATTGATCTCTAAATTAATACATACATAAAAAACATTTGGAGCCAAAACTTTCAAATTGTGTAGTGTATGTCATTCCTCAACATGCACAAGAAATGGCAAACATTTGAAGTAAGGGTGGAAACGAGTATATTGAGAAAATCTGTAATATGAACTGATGCAACAGTTGCAACTTGCAATCTAACAAGTCATGAGAAATAAAAAGTAATTGGGTGAATTGGTTTAGTGAATGCTGATTGGTTCAAACATCTGTCACAATTAAATATGTAACTAGATTTATTTTGAAATTAATTTAAACAAATAACAGAAAATCCTCTATAAATCACCTGATGAAAGCTTGTGCTGGTTTTAACACAGCTAAATTAAGTACATTTTCAGTCAAGTCATCATCAATTTCCAGATCCATTCACTCACCAGAAATGGCATCACTGTTTCCTCTAACAGAGAAGACAGAGCTGATCCTCAATTCATCCAGAGGAACCAGTGACTGAAATACACACAAAGGGAAAATGCCTTACAGAATTCAGAGTGCCATGCAGTTAAGCGGAGCACCACTAGCGAAACAGTGTAGTGTAGATTTTGTCTCGTTAGTGTTGCTGTAGTTCAACACTGTATTGTTTCTGATTTTATTGCCTTTAATAAAATCCTGATCTTAATCCCTCTGTCAGCTCTGGATAATATCTGTATATCCAGATATACAAAGTCATTACACATCAATGATTAATGGTAAAACCTTGTAATTAGGTTCTCTTTGTCTAGCCTAACCTGCTATGATAAACCTGGGGTGTTTCCAAATATGCGTTCTTGCATGTTCTTGCGTCCTCGTGTACTCGCTTGACATCATCTTTGAATGCCCAGGTTGCATTCCAATACTCAAGAACACAAGTGCAGAGAACAGTTTAAAACATGGCTGACCCTACGCTCTGACCCCGCGCTCTGATCCCAACTTACCAACATGCTGGGATATGCGAAGAATGAATTTCACTGTACTGTACATGTATATGTGACAATAAATAGCATTCTATTCTAACTACTAATTGCTCTTAGTCATTACAGTGACTAATGTTAAAGAACTGCACCTTCAATAGCATACCATTGGGTGAAGCTGGTAATTATCTTACTTAAAATAAGGCCCAGTCATTGCCTAGGACAGAAGACCTTACCGTTTACAATGGCCAATGAATTGTTAACTCCCTTGGCTAATCTCACCTATGTGCTTTCAAATAATTACAATTCAGCTGTCGCCCTTTACAGCCATTTACTACAGTTCAGATGAAGGAATCCTATCTAACTGGCCATTTCTGTTTCTGCAGGTTATATCTGTTGCTCTTACATACTACAAGATTCAATATATGAACTATTAAGTGAGGGACCTTATCAACCCCTACTGGGTTGTTTAGGTGAATTAAAGGGCAAAGGTAAATAATACTGATTTTTTTTTTTTTTTTTATCTAAAGCTTAGCCTAAAGTGGTTTGTACAGAATATTTCGCAAAGGGTATTGCATGAATAAACAAAAACAAAAGGTGGTTTACTCATCCACTTTGTTAGCCTTGGCACTACTTCAGTAACTCCACTTTAGATTAGATCTGGGTTTACATGAACATTTGTCTTTGGTTTTGACACAAAACAGATTCAGAAGTAATGCTTCTGCTGTGAGTTGTGAGAGTTGTTGCTTGATGCATCCAACAAACTTTTACAGAAAAATGAGGGAAAATTAGTTAATAAAACTTCCAAAACTTCCAAACTCAATTTTCTTCCAACAGGGAAATATGACTCAGTTTCACTGCATTGATGGTTCCATGATGCTGAATCAACTTGCTTTTACATCTGGCTATAAGCAGAAATAAAATGAGCTTCATATGTTATTTACAGCATCGTACATCGGAAACACTATCACTATCGGAAACAAACTCCTTCAGCTCTCTGTTATACATTTTAATAGCAATAAGACCTGTTCCTTAAGCACAAATGCATAATTGCTTCTTCTTTTTTTTGTACTTGCACCACAAGCCAAAATTCCAATAAAGGTTTATTATGGCAAGTTTGCTAATATTCTTTGTCAAATGGGCTAATTTGACCCCTCTCAAAAAGAGCTGAAAGCTGAAAGAGGTGCTAGATATAATTATGGACCACACAGACCACACCAGTCTCAGAATTTTAGCTTTTTTTAGTTCTTCTATTACTACTCTTTTATTCTATTGGGGAAACAATTTAAAACTGCTAACACATGGTATGGTATGACTTACAACTTTTAATTTGGATACATAGTGGTAGTCTGTACCACAGAGTTAGGCTGTAATAATATTAATATTTCCTATATGTGACTACAGTTAACTTAATGGTTCAGAGAAAGAGAGAATCTATCCATTCATTCATGCATCCATCCATCTATTTAGTAAGGGCCAGCAATTGTTTCTGCATGTTCTTCCTAAGCTTGAATGATAAATGGACAGAACATGGGACAGTGGGACATAATGTCTTTGGAAGCGTGACATACAGTCCCCTGCTGCTGTGTTGCGCGTCATAGATGGTGGAAGAGATCAAGGGAGTGGAAAAGCCTGGATAATAGTGTTGGGCTGTGCAGTCATTTATATAGTCACTGATGATGTACATTTGGTGTGGACAGGGCTAGAGTGGGTCAGATACTAATTTATATACTGAGCCACTGCAGTTAAGCTGATTACAGAACATTGTTGCTATTTGCTGCTGGGTACCATGTCAACTGCATGTTCAAAAAGACAGCCATGTGTAGTTCACAAAATATGACACAAAGAATTACTTCACCAGCTAGGTGAATATATACCTTTTTACATGCAGTTACATTTACTATTTAGAATGGGTCATTAAAGATTGAGGTTAATTAAAGGAATGGTTTGTGTGGAAAATCTAATTTCCACAAATTCCCTACTTTAGTCAGATGCAGACAATCAGCTAAGACATGTTTGTTGTCCAAATTCTGCTAGATTTGCAGTGGAGCTACGACTCTAATGTAGCGAACAAGTAATGGAAGCGTATGATCACCAATTATCATATTCAATGCTGAATTTTATTTTTACTCAAACAACTTTTCTAAAGCTAATATCTTGTAGGATTTGTAGGATGTTTTTATGGTCTATGTAACAAAATCACAATTTGTAGGCTTTACTATACCAGGTTTTAGTAGGTTTATAGAGTTTTGCCATTCCCTTAAACTATAAAAAATAATGTGCTTATCGGTAGACACAGCAGCTGTACAAAAAACAGGGTAGCCATAAAATATGTAGGTACTGACTGGAAATATATGAGGCACTTTAAGCAAGCGACACAACAAGCAAAAACCATAAAAGATGAATGATCAAGCCGTGACTGGTGCACGACAAAGTAAAATATAAATTTTTACACCTGTACAACTGAAGAGGGAAAATATCTATTTTACCCAATTTGCCTTAATTGCCTGTCTGTCTTCTTCATGCACTACATTTTCCAAATAGAAAGCCGCTAGGACTTGTGTTTAGGATTTAATAATTAGATCTCCCTAACTCCTAGATTTTCACATTGTCACAAACCTCATATCCATTTCTAAAACCTCTCAGGTGCTCTCTCTACCATGATAGGTTTCACAATTACCAAGTAATTTAAAAAATAAATTAATAAATAAAAAATAAAAAATGAGAGATAAGCAGGAAGTTAGCCTGACTGGAGAACCAATGTGTGGTCATGGACACTGCACTCAAGTCCTGAGCTCAGGTGTGTGTCTGACACATGTACGAGTATGTACAGACCCACACAGTGATCATCTTTTGGATTATTGAATGGCTATGTTATCAGTCCCATGGTAAAAATGTAGCACAAACACAGATTAGCTCCAGCTGTTAGACTGAGCTCTTATTTACATTATTTATAGATATAATTTTCATACATTATTTTAGAAAAAAGATACCTCGGTTTAAACAAACTGTATGCTATTAAATTTTGGCAATATACATACTGTAGCTTCTGATTGCTTTGGTGCCTATTATTGTTTCATTGTTTCTAAATTAACGTTGTGCAAGAAATCAGCAGGTAACCTAAAAGCATAAATATTTTATATGACCCTTTTGCTCCCCTTGCATTTCCATGACATTTTTAAACATGGCTAAGAGATATTAATGTAAATCTATTTAGCCGGCAGCAGACCATGTATTAATCATTACACACTGTTCACCTTCCCGTTTTGAGTTCACTCAGTAAATTTATGGAGGTAAAGGTGAATATCACATTCAATCATGTCATCTGTGATTTTCTCTCACTCATCTCACAGAGCAGTGGAATGGAGACATTGCTCATATTATAGACTGTCTGACGGCGATGCTTATGTAATAATCATTACACACACACACACACACACACACACACACATACCCCTTTGTTTTCATGTCCGATTATTGTTTCAGCCTCACCATGTCTGATAGAGCAGAGGAGTGAAGATTATATTATAGTCTGAAAAATGTCACTACATTTGCTGGTAAACTTTTGGTTGTTTCTGATTTTCATGGATGATGTAATCTCCATGTTATACAAATTCCAGAGAGGATTTCTACTGGGAAAACTCTAGAGAATACTACACACAGTTCACTGCTAAATCAGATATCATGGTAATCAAGAGTAATATCTTACATACAACTAAAACTGCCATAATTATTTTCACTAAGGCTCCTCAATGTACAGTCTATGTTCATTTAACTGACTCCCAGCAGGGATCAGATCAAGTCAAACCATGTCCCAATCATGTAAAAAAGCAAGAAATACAAGAAAGAGGGAGAAATGTATTTAATTTATTATCCAAGGAATATTTCAGTTACAATAAATTTGCTTTGGCAGTGAAGTTCTAGCAAGGCCCAGGCTAACAGAATCTGCCAGCTTAGTCCCAATATTGGTTATGTGCTGGAACAGAGCCTGAAAGTGAGACTTTGCTGAGGCCATAATTCGCCACAGTAGAAGGGACACAGCGGTTAAATGTCAGAGGCTTCGGAGAGGAGGTAATAGAGGCTAAAATTAGCTGCTAACAGGCAGCCACAAGGCTATGTCCAGTAGGAGCTATTCTGGCATGTAAAGGTATTTTGGTAGCTCTTGAAAACTGCTGACCTGCACAGCAGGCCATGTCACCATTTCTCCTCAACAACCATTGGCGAGTTATGGGAGAAAAGTCAATATATCACCACTCTTAGACCCATGAATGTTTGAGATTTTTAAAATATAGGCTTGTTGGTCAACATCCTGGAGAAATGTTCTTATCAGGTGGCCTTCCATAGGGTCATTGAGTTTAATGGTCTAATGCAGCAGCAGAAGTGCCAAACTCAGGTCCTGGAGTTTGGCCACAACCCTACTGAGATTTGTTTGTTCCCTCTTTTAACATCACCCTTGAAGGCCTTGGTAATTAGCTAATAAGTTAAATCAAGTGTGTTAAATAGGGTAGAATGCTAAACTCTGCAATGCTGATGCTTCTTTAGGACTGGAGTCTGACACCACTGTTGTAATGTATTCAACTGTATGACCTACGTAATACCACTATTTGATCCATTACTCAGGGAGGTTCCATAATTGCACCTTCTATCCGTACTGAATTATTTAATATCAATGATTAACATTCCTTCCCGCTGAGGAATAATATTAACTGATAGATACCCCCGTATCTATGAATGGCCATGAATCTTTTTATGGTAACACATTATTCTCTGGAGGCTAAAATTAGCTGCTAACAGGCTTTGTGGGATCAATAAATTGTATGAACCTAGCTTCTGAATAATTGGCACCAGAAGACAGATTTATTAAGGGTTTTAATGTATGGTCGATTGTATATAGTCTATCTAAATCATATTAAGAGCAGGAACAAATAGGCCCCACTTCCACCCCCTACTGGCTTTTACACTCTGCTACACAGCCCCGTGTCACAGCCAATCACCTGCCATATTGTCCTAATGCTTGGCCAATCAGAAACTCCACTTACTGTATGTTTGACAGATTTAACTTAAGGCTGGGAAATGTATAGGAGTAAAAAAGTATACCATTTGTAAATATAAAAATAATCGTGTAAATCATATTACAGCCTATACATACTTTTGTGCTTAAAAGTTTCAGTATAATAATAATTTCATTTTTCTAATTATATATTTAAATGAAATTATGTATTTAAATAAAATTAATAAATTTGCTTTTTAATTAACATTTAACCTAAAGTTGAAATTAAGCCATTCTAAAAAAAAAAAACTTATTTGTCTTAATCATGCTCTCAGTTTGCTAATTTTCCATTAAATTTTCAATAAAATTAATTCACTCAAATATTCACAGAATGAGCGAATACTAACAATTAAATTGTGGCAAAGGTCATATTAAGTGACAGAGTCACTATGCAGAGTTTGTGCAGAACCTAGGACAAATATGCATTTTACAACCAATATGTACATATCTGTGTAAAATCTAAAGTGAAAACAGTTTTAATCGAAGTTTGGATTATGATTATGCACTTGTAGAATTGTGCGCTGATAAGTAATGTGTATGTTCAAGGCTTAAAAATGTGCAGTACTAACCTAGTACCAAGAGAAGGCTTAGGACTTATTAATAATACACAGCAGTTTAGAATTCTTGTGATTTGACAGAGCCACATGTTGCTAGATGATTCCATTTATAAGGGCTTTCATCTCAATGTCATGGTCTATGCAGAACTTTAATGCAGAACAGTGAATGGGAGCTGTAACTGTAGGCCAACCAATTTATTAAGGCATAAAGTACCTCCTTTGAAAGAGACGTTCTTTTTATATCTATTAAAGTTCCATAGATTGTTTTCTGATAATTGTTGTTCATTTCTGATTCCCAGAACAGTAGCAAAGAAAATAAAGTGATATTGCCAGGTATTGCCAGTTTAGAGCTTAGCTGTCATAAACTCTCCTCTTCGGCATAGACATAGAGTGATTAAAGCCACCTTTAACACTTTTTGGGTTTCACTAATTGTTTCACTATATGAAACACTATAATTCATAATTCACTAATTTCACTCTACACTAATTGTTCAAGGCTACCTATCTGTGTGTTCTGCTGTCTCATTGCATCTAACGAGATACTGCCAGGAAATGCAGTCTCTAGTGCCTTGCAGAGAGGCTTAAATGTGGGATTAAATGTGTCTTGTTTTTTCATGACATACCTGTTCCAACTCTGCCAGATTGCTTGAATAATCTTTGCTCATTTTTCTTGACATACAGTGGGGTCCAAAAGTCTGAGACCACAGTGAAAATCCACCACCATGTTTCACTGAGGTTTTGATACATTGTGGTATCAATCTCTCTTCTGTTCATCTCCTTACATAAATCCTTCTGTTACTGCCAAATAGGACTTTTTTCCAGAGATCCACTGTGAAATATTGGTATATGTTAGCCAATGCCAAGAGTTTGGCCTTGTTTCCCTTCCTGAGAAGTGGTTTAGAGACTGCTACTCGTCCTTTGAGACCACTACTAGCTAGCCTTTTTTGACAGTACTTTTGCTGATTGGAGGTTCTTTATTCAGCACATTCTGTATCTGAATGTAACTTTCAGTGTTTTAGCGTGCCATACAGTGGCAATAAAAAAAATCCCAGATTTTCAATGTGGTCTCAGACTTTTGGACCCCACTGTATCTGTGATAACTCTGCCAGATGTCATAGACTACCTTCTTCAAATCAGGTCTGGTGACCGAGGGGGTCACAACAAAACTTTAAATTCTTCCTTTCTGTGTAAGAATTCAACTTTTTTCTGTTTATTTTACCTTATATTTTGGATTGTTGTCTCATTAGAATCTTATTGGACTTGTTCTTTCTACTTTTCCTTTTTTTACCCAGAAACAATGGGGGATGCAAACTTTTGCACTCAACTGTAAGTGGCCATGTGTCATGGTTATAATGAATCTTGAATTCTAAATGGAAAATATTAAACTGGGACAAATAAGTAAATAAATCAAAACAAACCAACAAACAAATTGTTATCCTCAACAAACACTGAGTTGTGGGCCAATGCAGTTTGCTTAGTTACAGAGTACAATATTTTAAGATGCTGATAGTTTACAGGGAGGTTCTGTAACCTTGGCCCAGCATTGCTATCATTAGCAACTCAATATAACATGCTCTAAGTTTCTCACATGTTTGACTTTGAGCTGAGGTGTAGCTATTCTGAAGACGTCAGCAGGTATCACCATTTCGCTCAGTATTCAGGAGATAATGCCCTTGCCAGTAGGCAGGAGAAGAATGATTACAGTGATTTGCGAGGACTGTAAGACATGAGCCATCTGTTGAGCACTTTCTGGTGCAACTACATCAACAGTGTGCTCAGTAGAGGCCTAGCCATTTGATTTCAGTGCTGAATGGAACTACTGTTGTCGAAACTTGCATAACTGAGTTCCTTCAATCATACTTGTATAACCTATTATAGGTCTCACAAGCATCTATAAAAACAAATATTTATTAACAAGGCAATTTGATGGGTGATAATGCTTGTTGCAATGCACATGTAGATACACAGATAACTCATATGCACAACATTCACAAATCCCAGTATTGTCAGAGCGTCTGCCAGATGTCAGATAATCTGAGTCAATTACATTAGCTGTCATGTCAATAAGCTGGTCCTAGTATTGGAATGTTACGTCTCACACCAATCCTTGCTTACTACCTTACAAAGACCCTTCTGCTATGACATTTTTAGATTAAATCAGCAAAAACCCTTAAGATGGGGAAAAATTTTATTCCACTGTTTTATATACAGTAGTTGTACAGTCAGCTTGCACAAACAACAAAATTGATGAGATCAAAAATGCAGCCATGAAAGCTGGTGATTTATAACTCTATTCCTGCAGTAAGTGCAGGATGGTCGAGAGAGAAAGGGTTGCAATGAGAATGAGGTGAGTTACAATTCTTATCCCCAGAGTTCTCTCTCTGTAAGCATACTGCTGTCCAGGGCTATTTGCTGAGGTTACCTCAGTTGGCCTTCCCTGTAAGAGGACACTTGTGCTGTGTAACTCTTGACTCAGTTCTGACAACACTAGCTTTAGGTGATATTACCTGGATTCATAGAACCAGAGCTGTGGTATCTCAGTGGTCATTATTGAGGGATTTTGGTCTAGTGAATGGGACATTATCAGAAAACGAGTCAGGGATTCAAACAGGGATTCAACTACTTAGTTACAACACCATCAAAGAATGCCTGAGAAATCAAGCTTATACCATAGCTTGCTGGTAAACAAATGAAGAAGAGCATGGTTGCAATTCAGCAACCTCAGAAAGACCCTGATTTTCATTCACTGACTGGAATGGATGAATCTGACCTACTGTACATTGTAATGGACAGACTCAAATACATCCTTTATTATCCAGCATCATTAAGACATGTATTAAAATAGCTGTATTTACTTCATTGTGACTGCTAAACACTTGTCTAGTTAGGTAACGGCACTTGCTACAGGAGCTTATTTGAGCGAAAGACTATCTGGGTGGTCGTAAAGGTTAGGCAGGAGTTTCTGCTGACAGGCAAGCAATGGGAGCCATCACAAACTACCAGATAGGCATCTGGTAAAGACACTACATACACAGACAAGCTTCTCTTGAAACCAAGTAGGTCTTTTTTTACCCTTGTCAGGGTATGGCATGGACCATATGAAATGGAAGACTGGATGGATTCCACCACTCCACCATCTTGGTCATCAACTAACCGTAACTTGAACTGCTAAAATCTCAATCATCTCTTTGCTGATACATGACACCTACTGGCCTTTTAAGGGCCAATCTAGTCAAACCTGGATATTTACCTTTAAATAAATATCCACCTCTCATATGCTTAATTCCTCTTTCCTTGCATCAAAAACTCTACCAGGTATAGTGTAGCCCCTGAACACACCTCCAAAGCGAGCTCTTCCACTTCAAACTGCTTCTTGGCCATGCGGTTTTGCCCAACAGCTTTGTGATAGTAGATCACCATGACGTCATACTTCTTCATCACAGCCTTGTAGTTTTTGTTGGTCAGTTCATGGACGCGATCCTTGCCATCATACTCAGGGATCTCCAGGATCTTTACTCCCCAGCACAGAATTCCACAGGTGAGGAGAACCACTCCAAGCCCCAAGCCCCACTTCATGTTCCCCGACACCTCAATAAATAATACAAATTCAAACTATTTTCTTTTTTTTTAAATAATTATTTCTACTTTGTTCCTAACGGTAGGTCCTAACGGTTAGGAACAAGGTCCAGTTCGTGTGCCTGCCACCCAGAAAGAGCAGGACTGATAATTCACATGTCCTTTTAAACACACACATACACAAACTCTTGATGATGACTCTGGGAGGGGTTGGGGGGTAGCGTTGGGATAAATTTGTTGGAGTGAAGTTGGACCTGCATAGACAACATGGAAGCAATGGGAAAAAAAAGTAGGACCAGCACAGAAGCAGAACAAGATTTGATTGGACAACTAGTTAGGAAAAGGGCAGGATATGTCAAAGAAGGCGGGACCAAATCTGACAGCACCTGATGCAACCAGCAGAGAGGTAGTGAGACGGACACTGAAATTGTCCCTCAAAGAGAGATAGGTACAGTTGAGCCAGAGAGCAAGGCAATGAGATTCCATTTCCATATTAAGTTTTGAAAAGGGGTTCGACCCTCACTAAAAATAAGAGCACGTCTGGGTAGTGAAAGCAAAGCAGTCTGGGTCTCTTCTGGGTCATACTAAAGTAAACTGTCACATTTGGCTTTATTCCCATGGGCACAAATTGCAATACAGCAAATTATGCATATGTTAATGTTTAAATAATTGTATTAACCCGAGGCTTAACCATGGAGTATTTGTGTATGTGAGAATGAGCCACACAAAAATGTATATAGAGAGTCATACACGGAGATGAGGCTGTGTCAAATTTACAGAGCGTAACTGGAGACTAGATTTATTAATAAGTTTGACATCTGATCCCTGTTCCTTTATTTTGTTGACTCAAACAGACCATAGCATTTGGAGAGGTCAGAGAGAGAAGCTACATTCACAGCCATGGAGTGTAGCCAGAGGTGGGTGAAGTAGGCAAAAAGTTTACTTTACTTTAAAAACAAGACTAGGGGCATGGAATGAGGTATGTGTCAATTTACAGGTCCTCGCGTTCTCTGTTAAAGATGTGATTTAAACACCATAACAGTAGAACTTTAGAAGCCTCGGAGACACCTTACTTTCCCCCCCACCAGTATTCCAACAAATCTCTTTCTGGATATTCATTTCCAGTTTACACAGTCTGGCTTCTCAAGTCATCAGACTGCTTGTGAGTAAGAACTATTAGCCAGTCGTAGTACATGGGCAGGAATAATTGTGGCACAAGAGGTGGAATTTGTCGGAATACATGTGGGAAGAAATAACATATTAGCGGAGTTTCTTGCTACTCTTCCTTTCCAAGATTACCGATGATTGACTGTTCTACATTTTAGGTGTACACTGCCACCTAGTGTACGGGTAGCTGCAGTTAAAGGGATTTATTGGGGGGAAAAGCAACTCACATGCATACATGTTTTAACAATAGCGATCAATAACTCACTCAGTGAGCAAAAATTCCTCCCACTTGGCAGTCCAGCAAAAAGAATGGCTCAATTTGAAGTAAAAAAAAAAGAAGAAAGTAAGAAATGTATAAAAGGAAAACAACTGAAGTAGCGCGTTAAAATTCAGAACAAACATTAGTGATAACGATGGTGCGATCAAAATCATTCAGTGTAAATAAATGCAGTCAAAAGTTACTTCAACTCATTAATTAACATACAAAAGGTACACCTCTTGTCTGTGAAAGAACTTTAACATTATGCATAGCATTCTCTGCTTGCTCGCTAGGTGACATAACTAATGTTAGCGGTTAGCATTATCATAGACTCATTGACACAACCACAACTTACTGCAACACGTTTTCTCAGGTTCACTGGCCACCTTTTTCAGGACTCAAATTAGGCGGTGCATTTTATAGCTATTATTTTTTACAGTCTGGAGGGAAAATACTGTAGCGTTGGGGGGCTCACATGGTGTGTTGGTGATTAGCCATAAGCCTCTATGGTGCGTCGCCATCTTAGTAGGGCAGCGGCCATGTCTAGTGTTGTTGTTGTGGAGAGAGTTCTCAGGTTAGCACAAAGCTAACGTGTTGTTTGGCGTTTGACTTTGTTTAATAAAGTGCCTTATTTCATTTTAAAATGCTTCCTAGTCAGTTTCCTTCTTCGTTGACGCTACAATACTTTTTCAATATGCTGCCAGCGATGCACGGCCTCCACTGAATGTCCAATTAATTCAAATGTCTCAGCCGCTGTCAACCTTAATGTGACAACATTTGATCGGTGAAACAACCATGTCGCGTAGGGCGTGACCTTATCTTGACTTCTCCAAAACGTGAGGGTGTGACAAGCAATGGAGAACAAATAATCTAAAGAACTCTAGTGAACAAGACGCATTCATTGAATTAAAAAATGAGAGAGAATTTAGAACATTTAAGAACATGTAACCTGGTAAAAACATTTACTCTAGTAAGTAGGTGTGAAAAGTAAACTATACTGCTCTTACAAGTACAATTTATTGAAAAGGTTACTTAAGTAAATGTAAAAGAGTAACAAAAAGTGCATAAACATGAAAGTTACTTTTCATTTGTAATAGCTATAAAACTGCAATTTGACACCTGATTCTCCTGTCATCCTTTTTTTTACCCATCAAATAGAAACAAATGTTGCACATTCCCACAATGTTGCAAGCCATGACCTTTAGATTATTTAAAGTTCACATCCTAAAATGTGTGCTTCCTGAATATAGTTGCAACACCAAATATATTACACATTTTACAGTGTGTTGAAGGCGAGACTACTTGTTTTTTTAACCTTACATTGAAACATTAACAAAAAACAATTAAAGAAGGAGCGACATAAATTACACAAAAAAGGAATAGGGAAGACTCTTTCTTTCCTGGAAATATCCTTTGTTTGGGCAAGCACTGACTTTCAGTCTTCTTGCAATACATGTGTATATACTGTTAATTGCATGTTGATGCGTTAAAAAAGCCTATGCTTGTAAACAGCTAGTCAAGCTACCCATCTCTTTTCATCAGCTGTACAGCTGTATCAGCAGTAACCTTAGTGGAGCAGAAAGTGGAATTCAAATCCCATAATTCATTTGCCAAGCACTGTTCATAAATTTACAGAGCTAAAAATCTGATTTCACAATCCTACACCAACATGCTACATGATGTAATGTGTTGTTACTCTTCTGTAGGTCCACCAAATAATGGAGATGCAAAGGTGTCAAAAATTAACTCTACTGAGTACATGTCATTGGAATGAATGGCGGTGACCCTGGTTCATTTTCACAATGGCATACAACAATCAGGTCAACAACTGTAGCGCCCTCACATGGTAGAGTCCAAAACAGACCACTTTTTCACTTTACTTCAATTGTTCAATTACCTTTGACTTATACCATGAGGCCTTTTTGTGGCTGTGATTTTCCACTGGAGGTTTTGTCCAACTTTGTGTGTGTGTGCGTGCACGTGTTTGTGTGTGAGTGGGTGGATATGTGGGTGTACTGTTTTCTTGTGTGTAGCATTTTCCATTGCCATGTGCTCTTAATTTCTGTTTATGCTGTACTTTGAATTGTCTGAAGCCACATGTAGATTATGAACTGGAGACTGAAGCCAAACAGCACCAGAGCAACAAGATGAAAATGTGACACCTTTGACTGCAGATGCTAACAGAGAGAGAGAGAGAGAGAGAGAGAGAGAGAGAGAAATAAAGAAAGAGAGAAAATTGCACACCTAGGACCCAAAGAGCTTATTAAGCAAATCAATAATCATGACCACGATGTTGCATTTGAGCTCCTGGGACTCTTTAGATAGCTTCTGTATTTGATTTATCCACAATGTTCTCTCTCATGTCTGTGCATTGTACAGCACTACTTGTGCTGGAGAGTAGCCCAATCCCTTGGCTGTGGTGCTTAAGCTAACTCTGCACAGTGAATGGACAGAAGCTTTACACAGCAAATTTTAGGATAATGCAAGAAAATGCAAAACACACTCTGACTTTCTCCAGCATCCCAATCATTTATGAACTACAACTTCGCACAGCAGGTCAATCCCTCAAGCTATTACCAACGGCACTAATTGACTGGAGTGCATGGTCATATAATAGAAGAGTTTTTTGTCAGTTAATCAATTAATCTAGCATTTAATTCATTTATTTATTCTGGATACTTATTTATGTAATTTCAGTATGGATACACAGTTTTAGTTGAAGACGCTCAGAGAGCAATAGCAAATAAATATCAATGTTAATGTCATTGTCAATAAAATAAATATAAAATAGTAATATTGTGGGTCCTAAATGCTGAGACCACATTGAAGATCTGGGAGTTCTTTCAACTTGGAAATAAACAAAGTTTTAGAATTTTGAATAATTTTAAAGAAAGAAAAGTAAAATGAATGAGATATATTCAAGATTGTGAAATATTTCTAGGTAACTATTCAAATTTAAGCAAATTTGTGACCATGTTGACTGTACAAAAGGTCAGATTTACTCATCAGAGGATTGTTTAAGTTAATCAACTTGCAGCCATTGTTCACCTATTATAAATAAGGCTGTGACTCAGGTTTTCAGCAGAACATTTCATACTAAGTAGCATTGTAACAGTGGGAAATATGGCATCAG
>JAOUQW010000031.1:4816081-4827047 GCA_028565825.1 Olivaichthys viedmensis | reverse complement strand
GGTGAGGTGGGCGAGTCATATTGTAATTTTCAGTGTTAATATTGTTCTTTGGCAATATCTTTGTAATTATTATCACCCTTTGAACAATTCCTTTGGCAGCTTTGTGTGAAAAGCAGTCAAGCCAATAAAGCAAACACTAATCAGTGAACTGAAATGAGATGAGAGAGAGAATAATTTGAGGGAAAGACTGGCTTCACTCTGTTTGAGATACACACACACACAGAGCATAAGTTATACACACATACACACTCTTAAAGTCTTTTAAACATGTTAAGGGACAGATAGATCCACATTAAAGCCATGTTTAACCATCTCTCTCTCTCCACCTTTCCTTCTCACTCTATTCTTCCCCTTCACGCCTTTTTCCTCCTCTCTTTTCGCTCCATCCTTCTCTCTCTCCCTCATCTCTCTTTTTTTCTCTCTCCATTCTTCTCTCTTAATCCTTCTCTCTTTCCCTTCACTCTCTCATTTTCTCTATCCATTTCTTTTCTTCCCTTCTTTCCCTGACTCCTTGTGCTACCCCTCATTCTCATCTTCTTTCTCTTCATTTTTCTCTCTTCTCTCTTTTCTCTATCCATCATCTCTCTATTTCTTCTGTCTTCATTCTTTTCTCTCAATACTCCTCTCTTTCCCCTTTCTCCCATTATTTTTTCTTTTCTCTCTCTCTCTCTATCCATCTTCTCTCTTTATCTTTCTCTATTTTCTCCATCCTTTTCTCTATCTCTTTCACTCCTCCTCTCTTTCTGTCTCTGCTCCCCTTTCCCCGTTTTTTTCCATTCACGCTTTCTTTTACCTCTCCATCCTTTTCTTTCCCCTCTCTTCTCTCTCCATCCCTCTCTCTTTCTATCCCTCTCTCTCATCTTTCTCCCTCTATCCTTCTCTCTTTCTGTTTCTCTTCTCTCTCCATCCTTTTCTCTTTCTCTCTCCATCTTTCTTTTCTTTTCTATTTCCCCTGCTTTTTTCTCCATTTTCTTTCTCTCTCTCTCTCTCTCTCTCTCTCTCTCTCTCTTTCTCTCTCTCTGTCAGTATCTGTGGGATTCAGCACCTGGAGCGAGCGGGGAATAACCTCACCCTGTTCGACTCGCTGTACTTCTGTGTGGTTACTTTCTCCACCGTGGGCTTCGGAGACGTCACGCCGCAGATCTGGCCCTCGCAGCTCCTCGTCGTCATCATGATCTGCGTCGCTCTCATCGTGCTGCCCATTCAGGTGTGTGCCTGGTACACTTTGACCCTTTGACCTTTTGACCTTTTGACCTCTGCTATGCATCCCCACCCCAAAACCCTCTACATGGCCATCACATCACAGCAGAACAGCAGGACATGGTTAATCTGAAGCTTGTGGAAAACTATTTCCTCGGCTCAATCAGGCTTTGATTTGTTTACTCACTTTACTCATTACTTTAAATCACATAACTGAATTAAGCAAAAAAGCTAAATGGAATAAAAGCATCCGTTTCCCATAAAAAGCATTTCAGTGGCTTTCCAGAGTCGACACTGTATTCATTTAGGAGTGTTGTTGGGAAAAGGCGTGGCACAGGTATCGCAAAACCACTGACCATTTTTTTCTAAAGTAGTTCAGGGAAAAATCTAGTTTATAAAAAAAATTCACTAACCCCAAATGTAGTTGATCAGCCAAGACAAGTTTCATGTCTAACCCAAGTTCGCTTCTTTAGTTTTGCACTGGAGCTACGAGGCTTATGTAGCTAACAACCCTGCTGAAAAATCCAGCTTGGTCTGACCAGCTAACAATTGTCAAAACTCAGGTCGAGCTGGTTTCTTTTACCAGTTCACATCTCACGCATAGACCTTTTTTTTCCTAAGAGTATAGCTACCACGGTTTGCTAGAGTTAGGCAGAATCCCAAATGTCTTTCTCTTCACTTTGTTTGCACCCTACATAATCTACAATTCTGGTCACCATTATTGGCACCCCTGAATTTTATGTACATCATGTACAATATCTCTTGAAAAAAAAGTGTGTAGTGAAACATCTTTGGCCTATATACACTCATGTTCAATACACAACAGCTAAGGATAAAAAAATAACAATTTAAAAAAGCAATAGGAGGAAAAAGTATAAAAACGGAAATATGGACATGACACGATAATTGGCACCCTCACCTGTGATGAATTAGAAATTAGACTCACCTGTGATAAATTATGAGGGCTCATATGACTTGAGTGATGGCTTTAATGCTTAAAAAGGCCATTTTATTTTATCTGATCCTTTTTCACAATGGTGAAGACAAGAGAGCTGTCTGAGAGCATCAGAAGTGCTATTATCACCAAACACAAGAATGATAAAGAGTACAAGGCCATCTCCAAAGACCTTGACATCCCTGTTTCAACAGTGGGCAATGTTATTAAGAAGTTTACTACTCATGGAACTGTCAAGAACCTCCCAGGACGTGTGAACTGTGGAAAAAACACCACGTCTAACATCCAAAGAGCTAAAGGCCGACACCTGGAGCAATCTGGAGTGATGGTTTCAACCCGTACCATACACCGCAGACTAAACCAAAAAGGGCTTTGTGGGCGAAGGCCAAGGAAGACCCCTCTGCTGAAAGAAAGACAAAAAGGCACAACTGATCTTTGCCAAAACGTACCTAGACAAACCACAGTCCTTTTGGGCAAATATTCTGTGGACAGATTAAACAAAAATAGAGCTTTTTGGCAATGCAGACCAGCGATTTGTTTATCGGTGACGAAATGAAGCTTATAAGCAAAAGAACACCCTACCTACAGTCAAACATGGTGGTGGATCCATAATGTTGGTGGGCTGCTTTGCTGCCTCTGGTACTGGAGGCCTCAACCGAATTAATGGAATAATGAAATCGGAAGATTACTAAGGCCTTTTTAGAGCGAAATGTGCTACCTAGTATAAGGAAGCTAGGTTTGGGTCAAAGATCATGGGTCCTCGAGCATGATAACAACTCAAAGCACACATCGAAAAGCACAACAGAATGGTTGCAAAGGAAGAAATTGAGACCTGATTTCAACCCCATTGAAAATCTTTGTCGAGAGCTAAAATCTGCCATTGGGAAGAGACACCCTGCAAACATCCAAGAGCTTGAACAGTTTGCAATAGAAGAGTGGGAAAAACTACCAACAGACAGGTGCAAGAAGCTTATAGATGGATACCAAAAACGTTTGGAGGCTGTCATTGTTGCTAAAGGGTGTGCAACAGAATATTGCCATTATTGCCAAGGGTTCCATTAATACTGTCCACATCTTATTTTGTTTATCTTCTTTAAAATCACTTCCTGCAAGTTGAAAATGATTTTTTTCTAGTATGACCACATACTGCTTTAAAAATGTAATATTATCATTTGCATCCATTATGAACAATAATGTATTTCTATTAGGGAAATGTAAAATCCAGCTAAATATCAGTGACAGGAAGACATTATTGTGGGTAAATAAATAAAAACGTTTAAAAAAAAAAAAGTATGATACTGCCTCATGATTTGGTTTGCTTGTATGCAATACACAGTGTAGTTACTGTTAATGTTTGCTTTGTCTGTGGCAGTATAAATTTACAGGTTAATTAAAATTTATTACAAATTTAATTTTATTATTACAAATTTTAATTCCAAAAAAATTACAAACAAGGAATTTGAAAGCTCTTGCCTATAGTGATAGTTGGTAATGTTGAAATATTTCAATTTAATAACCCTACTGTCTGATTATGACATTTTGTGCATAAATGTGGAATCGGGATGCATCTTAGAACTGATTGTTTTTCCCATCCCAATCTGCTACACAGTATGTCAGCTAATCTAATCAGTGACACAAACCAATTAATCAACCATTATTTATTTCTGATCGGCCCATCTCTAGCTAAGAGTCTTCTTTAACGAGTTGATGTCAAGTGCATGGGCGCATACTCAGGTAATTAGTTGAGCCTGTTAGTTTTACGTTGTCCGAGTTTTGGCATTCAAACTGGGTAGCCACCCTGAAACCACTGTGCTGTCAACTGCTTTTTTGTGAATGTTACTTAAAAAATTTGATTGCTTAAAGACTAAGCAAAATAGTGAAGTTGCCATTTTTTTCAATAACAGTTTTATGTGATAGATAAATTTATATTAAAATAATATGAAAGACTGCAAGGTGGCAGACCTTACATTTAGACCTTGTATGTGTAAGTGTGTGTCTGAGAGAGTAAGAAAGAGAGACAGTAATAAGAATGTGAGTTTTGGTGTCTGTACTTCTGTGTGTGTGTGTGTGTGTGTGTGTGTGTGTGTGTATATGTTGAGTCTGCAGCTGTGACCCTGGCTGAACATTGAGGTTAAGTCATTCTGTTCCCTGTTCCTTCTTCCTCTCTCTCTCACACACACACACACACACACACACACACACACACACACACAGCTTTTGTCTTTATCTGCACTGCACTGATAATGCCCACATGACTACCACAGTAGGCCACTGTTTGTGTGTGTGTGTGTGTGTGTGTGTGTGTGTGTGTGTTGATTTAGCTTGGTGTCAGAATGCAGAAGGACACTGAACATTCAGAGCGATACTGCTGGTCTGAGGTGGAAGGAGGGGCAGGAGAAGAATGAGAGAATAGGAAATGAAAGCTTTGGCAAGAAGAGGAATGTGAGACTTTTTTCTCTCTCAATGTCTCAGTTTTGCAATGTTAAAGCTTGTTAGCACCTGTGATGCAAGGTGTCACATTTTCACCATATTGCTTTGTATGCCTGGTTGCTCCATCATGTTGTACCACAATCCTTTATTAACACAGTACAAGCTATTTATTTAAAGGAATACTCCAGAATTTTCTTATATAGTGTATGGGTAGTTACCACGGACATGAATTTTAACATTTTTCCCTGTACTGAGAAAAAAGAAAAGAACTTGTATTGGCCATTTTATTATGTAAACCTACCATATAGGTCATTTAGTAAATATACAATTACTGACTGTAGCCCATCTGTTGCTATGCACAGTTTCTCAGCCTCCCACAACTCCGTACATCAGTGGAAAGGGACCACCATAGGACCACCACTGACCAGATATCATTTGGGTGGTGGCTCATTCTTAGCACAGCCATGACCTTGACATTGTAGTGTGTGTGGCGTTAGTACGAGTGTATCAGATACAGCAGTTTAGGTGTTTGTTTGTTTTTTGACATGCCTGCCCTGTTGGTCTACCTTGTTGGTGTACAGTTAGAAACTATAGCTCATGGAAACCATATACTTTTGACATACAGACAGGTGACAAATTAAATAATATGTTATGACCTTCGCAGTCACCAGATCTCAATCCAATTAAATACCTATGGGAGATTTTTGACCAACGTGTTAGACAGCGCTCTCCACCACCATCATCAAAACACCAATTGAGGGAATATCTTTAGGAAGAACGGTGCTTCATCCTTCCAGTACAGTTCCAGAGACTTGTAGAATCTATGCCAAGCTGTTCTGACGACTCATGGTGGCCCAACACCTTACTAAGACACTTTATGTTGTTTTTTCCTTTCATTTGTCACCCGTCTGTATATGTTTTGAGTTCTGATGAGAATATTTTTGTTAGATGAAGAGGTAAGCAGTTTGTTATGAGCAGCTGTTTGAGTAAAAATTTTGAATCATTGTGTGCAATGTTTACTGTATACAAATAATTTTTGCTCATTCTCTTGAAAGGTTCCAATAATTTGGGAGTTGTCTAGTAAATTGGCAACTGAGTGTATATGATGCTGTTCACAAGCTTTGTAATAAGCATACAAAGGTGTTTCTCTCACACACTCATTCACACACTGAATTCGTCTCCCTCTCTTAGAGGCAATGTGATATTTTTATCCTGTACACTTCCTGAATGATAATGAAGTGAAAGCAGGGTTTGTGCAGCTTTTGTAAAGTGAGATTCAAATTTTTCCAGCACTTTCCAGAAAGATAATCTGACTTTTCTACAGTATATCGCAGACCTATATTTAAGCTCTGTATACATCATATGGTTTTGGTAAGAATGAATTTAACCTGTGTTTAACACTTTGGATTGGCATCATTCACTCCTTAATGTGTGTATGTACATGCGGTTGAGTGATTGTGTGTGAGGTTGTGTAAGCTCTGTCTGTGTGTATCTTTATGTATAAGTGTGATCAACTTGGGCTGGTATTTTATGGGTTAAGTTAACTTTTTGCTATTAGTATCATAACTAATTTATGCAGAAAGCAGAAATGAGAGCATTTGATGAAAAGGCATTAGATACATTTCTACCCATAAGGAGTTGAATGACTTTTGTTCCTGAAGGTGTTGAAACTCTGCTAGCTAGTTTGCGGATGCTATGCTAGCTGTCCATTTGAAAATTGCATTTTTTTAAATGTGAACTCTCAAGAGTGTTATAATGCCTTTGCTATAAATATAATGTATTAATATCAAGACGTTGTTGATTTCTTTCTTGTAGTATGGTTTCCATATGTTCAGCCCTTGCTGTAACAACAGCCTATAACTTATTTTGTAGCCAATTTATGTTGAATGTAAATTGATGTAATTTTAGCAGGCACATAGGATAATTATTTTTAGCCTTTTAGACTTTCAGAGAGTGCTCAAGGATTTCTGGAGACTTTAAAATCTTACCAAAAAAAATACATGTCTGTCGTGTTTAGTTAATTTCTATTTCATCGAATCATAATTTTGGTATTTAATCTCTTTAGGTATTGTTGTAATAGTCTCAGTTCATTGTTAAGTTTTGGAGGAAATGAAAGAGTTAAAATGTCGGAATATCAATAGGGAAATTATTTCATCAGGATTTTTTGGTGTCTTGGTAGCTACATGAGCTGGATAGAAGGCCTTACTCATCTGATTAACCACTGACATAATTGAAAAGTGACATGGAATCGACCAATCACTTTTTGATTTCCAATGGGTGGGACCATTTAGTGGGAAAAAATGTCACTCTAGGCTTCTGGAAGGTCGAGATCCATCACTGACTGCCAGGACGACTGGTATCTGACCAGCCTTGATTTATGCAGTCATGCATTTCATGTACAGCCAATTTGTGTTAAGAACACAAGCCATGAGATTTAGAAAGCAGGTCAACAATGTGCAGAGCCCTC
This sequence comes from Olivaichthys viedmensis, assembly GCA_028565825.1. Taxonomy (NCBI): domain Eukaryota; kingdom Metazoa; phylum Chordata; class Actinopteri; order Siluriformes; family Diplomystidae; genus Olivaichthys; species Olivaichthys viedmensis. The sequence goes on along the minus strand of JAOUQW010000031.1, from coordinate 4,819,995 downwards.
CAGAATTGTTACCGTTCATAAAAATGAGCAAAAATGATTGTATAAAGTAAACATTATTGGAGATAATTAGAATTAGCAGATCAGCTTTTCTGTTAGCATTGACTCTGTGGTAAGTTACCCTGCTTTTTTACTGCCACATAGTGGCTGTTCGCTTATCATGTGTTTTAGTGGATATTAGTGCACTGTTGTTGAAAGCCAAAGTCCTCTTTTATTTTTTAGGCGGTTGCGTATTAAGACTCTGTAATGTATGATTGCCCCACTAGGAGCTTTTACATTTTCTTAGTAGAAAAAAATGTACTGAAGGCCAAGACCTAAAATGCATTGTTCGCCACTGCACCTAGAATATGCTTTACCATATTCCTGTGCCAAGATCAGGTTAACTGCTAATATTACAGTCAACTAATTGGAGAGAATTTATTTGGCACATCAGACTCAGTGAGAACACAGTGCACACAATACAATACACACAAGAAACTTAACTAGTTAAATTACAAAAATGTTAAATTATTTTGTTTTCTACTAAATGTTATATAAAAAAATAAGTAAAATATTAAAATATTTAAAAATAAATAAATTCAAGTTCAAACTTTATTGAACTTAAGTTCAAAAATAACTTTTTACAAATAAATAATTTTTAAGATTTTTGAGCATATGTAGAAACAAAATAAGAAAAATAGGAACATTTCACTTTCTTTGCAACTTTACCTCCAAAACTACTGGCTGTTTCATCCTTAGTGAGGCAGGGAGATTTAAAGCATTTACACATTTCAAATTGATAACTTGCACCCTATGCTACATTTTAAAAAATGTATTCTGAATAAGAATGCCTTGTGTTGTCTTCAGGGTCAAAAATGACCCGCCACTATGTTTAACAGCAGAGAAAACCTTTTCCGAGAGTGACCCTAACATTAGAAAAAGTGAAACATTGCCTTTGTTTATGAAAGCTGTACACCACCAGGGTACAAAGATTGTCTTAGGGTAATTTTTGACCCTTAGGACAAGGGGAGTATACAGAATGTTAAGACTACACAAAGGTTAAGAACAACAGCTAATTGCAGTTTCTATTCTCTTAAAAATTTCGCTGTGTTTTAAAACTCAGATCCTGTTGAGGAAAATCAAAGAAACCTCACTGAATGAGTCATCAAATAAGCTATGATGAATGTGAATGAATTGTGTGTGTGCATGTATGTGCGTGTGTGTGCGCCCGCGAGTGTATGTGTGTGTGTGTGTGTGTGTGACAAGAGCCACTGTGACGCATAACTTAATTCTCTTGACTCATTTTTAACAACAAGCTTACTAAAACACACATCTGCCTTGAAATAAGTTATAACTCTCTCTCTCCCTCTCTCATTCCCTCTAACATTTCACCATTGTGTTGTGTCTGTGTGTGACTGTGTGTGTAAGAAAGAGGAAGATGAGAGAAAGGGAGCGAATATTAGTGTGGTAATTTCTCAGAAACCATCAAAGTAACTGATGAGAAAAAGGCAGAAAAAGAGTTGTGCTTCTCATTGCTTCTGTCCATTGACCTATTTCTCTCTCGCGCTTTCTCTCTTTTTTCTCTCCCTCTATCGTACTTATAAATCTGGCCATCTGCTGTGGTCCAGAGGCCATGGTGAGGCATTTGCCAGTTAGATTAAGCAGCAAGCACATACATATCTACACACACACACACACACACACACACACACACACACATACTGTGATATAAAATAAATATTAAGTAAATATTCTTTATGGGAATGTCTTTCTCCTATGGCTCAATAAAGTATCTTTCTATCTATCTATTAGGGGTGGGTGGTATGGCAAAAATACCATATCACGATGCTTGACATTTTCACAATACACAACGTGTCACATTTAAAAGGGTTTCTATTATATACAGTATGTATTTTTCACAAATCTTACATCTATCTATCTATCTATCTCAGGTCTTAACACTAATCTGAGAAAGTTAAAAAAGAGAGAGCGACATTGTGTGTGACTGTAAGGAGAGAAAGAGAATGGAAATTAATAATGGGTCTCTTACTGTAACTCCAGTGGACAGTCCAGCTGCTGTTATTTCCTCTGCCCTCTGAGTCCGGCCAGGAAGCGTTCCCATGGTAATGGCAGGAACTGAAGCTGACCCGCCAATCACAGCTAGGTCTCCATGATGATTGGGGCACTCTAGCTTGAGAGAACAAATGGAAGGAAAGAAGTAAACAGCGAGAAAAAAATGTATACAATAAAGAACTAAAGGCATAAGTGGAAGTAGGATGTCCTTGTCTTAATGTCTTTGTTTTGCTGCATTCTGAATTTACATCCGATGCTGCAGAACCTCTGTGTCTGTAACTGTTTTGAGTGTGTGTAGACTTAGTGCTTAGGTAAAAAAAATTTCCTTTGCTGTTGCCAAACTGTTTGTTCCCCCTTCTGACTTTTGACCTCTATTGCTGCAGAATGCCTCCTCAGCATGCACACACACATGCACACAAACCCCATAGTGCTTTGCTCTGGTGGAACGATCAACAGCTTGATCTCTTTCTGCACTTCAGCAATATTTGCCATATCATTCAATACACGTGGTGAACTGTGACCCAGAGTGCACTCAGGATTTAAGAGATTCTTATGTGTGTGTGTGTGTGTGTGTGCATGTTATGAGCGGCATCTGGCCCCACAGAATTGAGGAATGCGCAGTAAACCAGATGTGAAATTAGTAACTCTCGAGCACTCTGGAAGCTAGACCCTTAAAGAGCCACACACACACAAACACACACACATCCATCTATTTCCCATGTATTTCTTCTGTAGTTTACTATCTGTGTGTATGTGTGTGCCAGAGCGAGAGTGTGGGTCAGGATCAGCAAGGCTGATGTGAGCTGATGTTTCGTGACTCTGTACATTAAGCTCAGAGGATTTCTTAAAATAGAAAAAATGAATGCCCTACATTCTCTCGCTCTTGCATTAGAACAGGGGTTGCACTAACACACTTTAATTTTATAGGAAAAAACACAAACGATTTCTAGATCCTACCCTCACACACGATGCTGTCTCCTGCAATAAATGTAAAGATCTGAAGTATCTGAGTGTAGTGTGTTCTGTATGTGTGTGAGTGTGTGTCTGGATTGCACATGTTGGTGTCTGTGTCTGGTCTGTGTTCATGTGTGTTTAGGTGCTAAATGCTAAGAACGATCCTCTTAAAAAGCCATTTAAAAAAAATATTCTACCAGTTGCACAGAAAATAATCAAATTCCTGCACTGCCGCTGTAGTGTTATATGGTATTTAGTGTGATCATGTTTGTGATGTTGTAAGCTTCTCGTTGGATGTGCTGCATGGAATCTTTTGCTGCGTTCAAATGGGGTTGTGTTTCCTGTCTTTCTGAGAAGCTTCTATGTGAATGAATTCCATATTCCATTTACTCTGCATCTGAGGAAAATGTTAATATTTGAAATAACGACTCACTTCCTTCTTGGTCTTGGGCCTCGGGCAGGTCGCAATGGCTGCGGTCTTATCAATTTGGGGATGCACCTGCCCATGACCCAAGTGGAAGCCCAGATACCGTACCTCCACCCATCCAATTGCGTACTTATTCGAGTTCGCGGTAAGGCCGGCCCGTCTCAGCGCGATGAGGACCGCCCTAAGGCATAGGCCCCGTGGGGCTGGAGGTTGCGGTCCATGAAACGCTGAAACATGGCCGGTTCCCCGAATAACCCGAATGGAAGTGTAACAAATTGGTGTAAGCCAAACGGGGTGGAGAAGGCCTTTTTTTTGAGGGATAAAGGCATTAAGGGGATTTGCCAATATCAAATATAATGTCAAATTTCGACACCGTGTTGACCTTTCTAAAGTCGACACAGAACCGGACCCCCCCCCCCCCCCCCCCCCGGGCCCCAAAACACAGGGGCGTGCCCGGTCCCGGGCGGCCCCCCCCTTACCCCCT
>JAOUQW010000031.1:4768283-4778351 GCA_028565825.1 Olivaichthys viedmensis | reverse complement strand
CACGCATGTCCCCTGGGTGCTGCAGGAACGATGGCGGCACTGAGTCAGAACGGCTTACATCAGCCCTCAGAGAGCTCCCCATCACCTGTAACCACTAACCCCCCACCCCCCCGTCGATCTATAGTCATTTTGGTTCTGTTGTTATAATGTTAATTGCCGTTAATAGCCTAACGAACAGTATAAAGAGACTCCCAAGCAGAAAAGCAACAGGCAGCAACTGCTCCAAACTCAAGACGGGCTACTTTTCTGATTTACCCTACCATTTTAAAACTCGTGGAACTACAGGTACACATTTCCTGCACCAACACAGACAACACATACAGATGTGCACCTTAAGGTGGAAGTGCAATACGATGATCATCTCTCCATCGCATGGCTGGAAGACGGCGTGCTTGATGTTGTTGTAGAGGATGTCCACTTTATCACCCCGCACAGATGTGAAACGGAAACCTACGAACAGGCACACAGGTTAAACATGTGCAAGATATTACAATGCAGGTGCTCTTTTAACACCAGGAACCTGCCCTTTTCCACAGCTCCTTTACATCAGCAAAAGCTGGGGCTGTACTAACATCTCAGCTACTATTTGTAGGCAATAAGCATACATCTATACAGCTGGCACGATCATACTCAAGTCGGTTATGTAGTACCCCCAAAGTACTTTTAAGATATTAAAATACTGAAGACCCTAGTAATGAAACTGAATAAAGGTATCGGTCCATTAAAACTAACTTTTTATTTATTTATTGGCAAGTATGGATTAAATGCGTTTATTAATACTGCAGAGAACGAGTAAACAGGTAAAAACACCACGATTAAAGGAAATAATCTCTACAACAAATGGAAAAATGGTTACAACAGGAAATTGCTCCGCTTCATTTTGAACTTACTCCATGATGGTCCTTCTCACCGTTAGTGTGTGCCTCCAGCGAGCCCTGCATCCTCTTCTGGGCAATGTTGGGCCTGATGTAGAGGTCTTTGAGCTTCGGGTTGCTGCGGTTCAGGTTGATGACGAGAGAGTCCTGCTTGACGATGCCTTCCTTCTCCTTCTCCTCGGCCTCACGCGTTTTGTAGCGCTTTTGCACCTCCTTGATGATGCGGAAGGCGTTCTGCAGGTTGGTGGAGGGCACTGACGTGTCACCAGGAGACTTCAGGTTCGATGCGCGGTACGTACTGAGAGAGGTAGAATTTTTTAGACTAAATACAGCCCTGAAAACTGGTTCTCCATTTACAATTGGTTCTCACTACTGCACATTATTCTACCCAAATCAATCGCACATTAAAAGACAAATCAAAAATGATCTCATTTACCTTCGTGGCCATATTATGTGATTATGACTCAACCCCTTAAAAAAAATTATATATAGTTCTCCCCTTTAATCTTCCATGATTGTTGTCCACCTCTAAACATCTTTCGACTTTTGTACTCCACAGTACGCCACTATGCTAATATTAGCCAATAAATATGTCATGTTCCAGCTTCCTCTTCCCCCACCATCCATCCATCATCAAGCAAAAACACAGACCTGTTATCATTACACTATGTGCAAATGACTTTCCAGAAGAAAAATGCAATATTTATTTCACCAGCTAATAACCTTATTTTAAATCTAAAAATAATAAAAAAAGGGAAGAGTGCTCACATCTCTTTGACGAAGGTGGCCTCGGGGTTGGGGAAGATATTGCCTTCGTGTCTCCCCAGCGAGCTGCCCGGCACGAAGAAGTTTATTCTCAGGTAGGTGTAGTCTCCCTCGACTGACATGCTGATGTTCTACACACACACACACACACGTTGTATAATTATATATTATATTTCAGTGCATGTTGGCTTGCCACTTGTAAATATAGGGGGGTAATTGATCAAGTTATTACAAAATAGCACATCAAATAAATAAATAAACAAAGAAAAGCTTTTTCCACTGCACAAGGTACTGAAAACACCAACAGGAACTAATGGTACTCGAGTGTAGCGCTAGAGCAGGACTGTTTATCGATTGGTTACGCATACCAGGTCACACAACGTGCAACATCACAGACAAATCCCGAATTTAGGAAACAGTCAAGCAATTACTTTAGCTGGTCGAAAATGAACTAGAACTGGAACCCCAAGTACCATTGGCTCTTCTGGTTTTTGAATGTGCAGTGGAAAAGCGGCCAAACGATGACCAATGGTGGCACGCTTCGTTTTCCTTTTTACTATTTAAAACCATGTGGTTTTGGACATAGCCCATTGATTTGATCATATTTCAGCAGAACACGCCAGTCTTCAGAGAAAGCGTCATCGGAAAAAGCATTCTCGTTTACATTACACAGTACAGACGGCGTAAATGATACCTTAATGGTGGCGATGTGAAAGGGTGTCGCTATGCCAAACACAGGCATAACGACCGTCTCGTACTTCTTGTCGATGTAGAGCTTCATGTCCCGAATGTCTCGCTCACGGGGCATCTGGGACACGTTCTTGTAGGACACGTTCGACTTCCTGGCCCTAAGAATGGTGACAAGCGGGAACGGTCAACACACTATAGAATCCATTAAAAAAGGGGGGGGTCATTTCTTGTGGTACTCACGTTGCTGTTCACCAACGTTATAAATGTTCATGGGTAATTGAATCAATTTGAACTGAACGACTGAACCCCGCGTCTCTCCTTCCTTCCCAATACCTCTTACTTTTGGATCTGCTGTTCGCCCTTCTGTTCTGTTAGACGCCGCTTGGCCTCTTCGTTCATCTGATTGGCCAGTTCCCGCTGATGCGCCCGCCTCTTCTCTTCTGCAGTCATCTCGTTCTGACCAATTGGATTAAAGCGTCAGTTCTCTTTCCCGTGTACGCATTTATGCACAAACTGACGCAAGAATAAGCAATACGAGAGACCCTCACCCTGGTCCTGTCGACCAACAGGGCGGCGCGAGCGCCTTTACCCAGCAGATCCTCAGCATTATCATCATCTTCGTCGTCATCCTCCTCGTCGTCATTCTACATGCACAGAGACACCCAGTGCAAGACTGCATATATAAAAGGCCGTCGATGTACACAAACTTGAGACTTAGCACCGTATTCATGGGGGACAAGTACAGTTATAAAAAGTCAGGTAACACACGTACCTTGAGGAAAATGCCAACATTCTTAATCTTCTTTTTCACTGGGGTCAGGATGATGGCTGGGTCCTCCTACAAAAGCCACAAGTTAATCGGAAAGGCCCCGTTTACACCCAACCATTTCATGCATTTTTGTATTCTTTTTTTTTTTTAACCCCATTTTCTCCCAATTTCTCATTTCCATCTGCTTTATGCTAAAGACTGGAACCAAATGAAAAAATTTAATAAAAAATAAAGGTGGGGGTCTGACTCTGTGTGTGTGTGTGTGTGTGTGTGTGTGTACCGTCATATGTATTCGAGTTTGTTGCTTTGTGCATGCATGTGAAAGGCGCCTCACCTCGTTGATCAGAATCGAGTCTCCGATGAACAGGGCATACTTCTTCTGTTCCTCCTTCTTCCCCTCGCTGTTCATCAAGTCAGCAAAACCGAGGCTCACGCTCAACACCATGCCTACACACACACACACACACACACACACACACGTTACAGCGCATTACTGTTGCTGAAGACACTTCACTTCACTTCACTTCACTTCACTTGAAGACAATGTTTTTACAACGTATTCCTCAAGTCTCTTCCTTCAATGTTTAAATTGGTTTAACTTTAGGTCACGAGTTTTCTGGATGAAAGGCCAAAACAGCGGTTTTGAAAGGCTTTACCAATCGACAAGTTGGCGTTGCTGGTTCCGGTACCGGTACTCAAAGCGTTACGCATTTTTCACACCACAAAAGCGCCAATTCCACAATGTACACATTAAAGGCCAAAATCTATTTCGAAATCTAAAAAGCTAACCATACTCAAAGCTTTAATGTGCATTCTTACCCTTCTTCAGTTTGTACTGGTTTTTAGCATTCACAACCAAGGAGGCTTCCCTAAACTCGATCCCCATGGCAAACCTGAAACACATAGCACAATATATAAAATTATAATATATGTATATATATATATATAGTGTGTGTGTTATAAGACAGTAGAGATATTATTTTTAAAAAAGGAAGAGAGTCAAGGTTGTAGGTTTTAAACTAGGCCTTTTTTTGTGCAAAATTGATTCTTTCCTCATTGGGATTTAGCTTTTTTAATTTTTTTAAAATCTGAATTAATGATTTAACTGTCTAGAACAGCTTGGGAAAACAGAATGACTGAGGATCATGGCAATCGGTTTACGTATCGAGAGGCTGACATTTTCTTTCTACACTTATTAAAATCACAGCAAAATAGCAGCGCACGCCTGACACGTCATTTCAACAAACTTCCAATAAATAATTAAACAACAACTAATAATAACTTCCAGAAGACGAATCTGAAAATCGTAATGAAAATATAAATCGGGGGTTCTTTTTTTTTTTTACCATCCAAAAATAAATAAATAAATAAATGAGAGGAGAGAATTTCCATGACGATTTTTGCACGTTTAGTAACAATGTAATATCGCTACGGTGACTCGGATTATATTGTGTCGGGACAATTACATGGTAATACTGCACCAGCCTACTGAAAAGGCCAACGTGCTTTTGGGGACTGTGGTTTTAAGTGTGTGTATCTGCAGTAAACTTACCCAAGGTTTTTTGTGAGCTTGCTGACCAGGTCCGGTTTCTCCTTTTTGACGTACTCCATGACAGTATTGTACGCATCACAGATCTTAACCCCTACAAGTGTGAAAGAAGGGTTTACTCACACTTTGATGCGTTAAAAAAAAAAAAAATCTAACTATCCAATGAACATTTTCAGTCTTTTTTTATACAAGACCTGGCCAAAGGGATTTGAATTACCCCACACAAAGCTCACACACTTCCCTCCATATCTTCACACCGCACACTCTCCTCACCGTGCTTGAGCTCTTTGAGAAGTTCCTCCTCCACCTGTAGGAGGAAGTTGTAACTGTCCTGCATTTCCTGCGACGGGTCCACCATGAGCGTGCGCACCAGGTTAGAGCAGTAAGACTTGTAGCGGATGCCCATCGCACACGTTATGGCGCCAAAGTGCATGTGGTTCTTGTCACTGAGAGAGCGCAAGAGAAGAAGTATTTCTATAACAGCAGCAAACGCGGTTCAGTACAGGTTATTGCACACTTAATTGTGCTGATCGAAACCTAGACTAGTCCTCACCTGACCACGCTGAATTTGAGGCTATAGTTGCCACCGCTCTGGATAATGGGAGGGTAGCACATCTCTACGGTGGAGGGATCAACACCACCCAAGTACTTCCTCTCTTCGATCGCTTTCTCGACCGACTCTGCCAGCCGACTGTGCTTTACTTTCTGTTAAAAACGCAGTTAAAAAGATTTGATTAAAAAACAAAAAACAATGCAGATTTTAGGACAAAGCATGAGCCACTATCATTTATCACCATGTTCTGACACAAAATTAGCACCAACGAGCAAGGTGCTCATGTTTCAAGTGTAGATTTTTTTTTTGTTGCCATTTTAATATTATTTTTACCCCATTTTTCTCCCAATTCAGTCGTTGCCAAGTCCCACCCACTAGCTAGTTCTCACGACAGCCACCAATCGGGAAGGTTGAGGGCTCACGCGTTTCCTCCGAGACACATGAAGCCACCGCATCTTTTCGAACTGCTGCTCATGCAGCGTCACAGGGCCGTCCCACGCTCGGAGGACAGCGTCAAATATAAGCTCACAGACGCCCGCGATTGTGATTTTGATTGACAGGAGAGGGAGTGTAATACCGTCCCTCCCACCCAGAGAGCAGGGCCAATTACGCTCTTAGACTCCCGGCCACGGACGGCTGTGGCATCGTCAGGGCTCGAACTAGCGATCTCCAGACGATAGAGCGAACGCTTCACTGTTGCGCCACTCGGGAGCCTTTCATTTTATTTAATCCGAGTCTGGCTAGTCACAATGTCACAAATCACTGCATGTTTTCTAAACCCCAGTTAGCTAGCAAGTGGTCATCGCCCTGATCTAGAATAAAGGGCTGCAGCGCGCCAGTCTCTGACTCCAAACTTGTCATCATCTGTGCGGTCTCTGTAGACCACAAGTTCCCGCCCCCGATGGCAACGGAACGAGGCACAAGATTTTATATGAAGATTTCCGCTTTATTGAAGCGTTTACATTTCGCCGTTTAGACGTCAACTGATTATTTAAAGGAGCCGCAAAATTTTAAATAAAGAATTAAAACAAAAACATTTCACGACCATGCATTTATTGTGTTATGATAATTACTGGTCACTTGCAAGTACGGCACGAGTAGAACAGTGCATCACACTTACGGATCCCCCGTTAACCGTTGCGTCGGGAAACGGCTCTCGTTTTTCGGCCGTGAAGACAAAAGTGCGCGTTCCTCACCTCATCTGCGTCCACGATCTCCATGACCCTCTCCTTGAAAAACTTTGTGAACACGTCGCTCGTGATCGAGGCAGCCTTCTTCATCAAGGTCAGCTCGCCGTCCTCTTTTACGGCCATCGTATAGGCCACCACTGCACTGATGTCCACCTACGAGAGATATGCACACGCAAGCATTCGTCAAAGTCTGTAAATGTAACTATAATAATAAGTCCTGTTTTTCCAGGGGGTTTTTTAAGCCACATTTTCACAATTTACCCATTCTCACCTTCTCCAGGCCCCCGGCTGCAAGCACGTCGTTCCAGCTCTTCATGTACTCTCCGGGAAACTTGTCCTTGATGAAGACTCCCATCGTCTTCCCTGCTTTACTGCCCCGGATCGCCTCCATCATCTTCTCAAAGTTAGCCTTGTTACTCTCATTCTGAAAACGCAAAAGAAACTCAAGACTGGATGAACTTTACATCCCCTTACCATTGAGTAAAAATGATATATCCGTGACGGATGCCTGGGTCGAGCACAAATTGCACACAGACGTTTATGTAGTCTATAGTAAACCAGGCCACATGGTCATGTTAAGTGCCGAGGCATACTGCATGAACAAAATGTGGCAATATTAATTAAACATTTTGGGCATAACAGCCCCTAACGCTACGTGCCCACTTGCACATTTTGTGGCCGCATGCCGCCGCACTGCCACACCTTGCTCGCCGCTGGCTGGTGTTTCTATGACGTTTACAAGGATTTGGTTTTGGCCAATTAAAAGTCGTCTCCTTCGTAAAGCCCTCGCCTGATTGGCTAAACGCATGCACTCATTCGCGTAAAGTTGAGCTTCGCCGAACTTTTGCCGCCGCACAGCGAGAAAGAATTTGGCGCGACGCAACCATCATGCACCGCGCGAATGCAGCAGAGCCCTCCATTGAAACGAATAGCATGCGGCGCGGTAAAGCTGCAAGTGCACACGTAGTGCAAGGCCATCACATAAAAGGAGAGTTATAAGAGGAAAACAAAAACCAAAAGGTGCTTATAGGAGGTTACCTTTTCTCGGACCAGGAGCGTGACGGGTGGGATGCCGTTGGCGTTCTCGTTGCCTTTGGTGACAGCCACTTGTTTAAGGAACTCCAGTTTCTTTTTGCTGGCCAAGAAAACTATCTTGTTCTCGCAGAACACCATTATGGTGTCGGTCAGCTCGTAGCCAAACAGCCATGTCTGTGTGTGAGAAAGCAAACCTTGTTAAATCAATCTGATCAATTTGCACAAAATTAAAAAAACACACCAAACAATAACCTACACTGTAAAATGTGTAAAGTAAGATCATGCTAGAAAAGCTGTGGACCCTCAGCGCGTGCTCTCTGAGCCCGTATTTCTATCCCCCCACCTTCTTTCTTGTGATCCAAATGCCCAATATGATTCTGAAATATTAGCACTTCAACCTTCACACACTCAGATACAGCTCTCTGCGTCCGTGTGCTTCTGACTCCCCCTGCTCTCGATGCAACAGTCTTGCACTCGTTTCTGCTCAAACAGTGGAAACAAGAGTCTTGCTGCACTCTTATTACTGTCCGCTCCCTTATGCATGTCCATGCTTGGATTGAGTTCTGCCTCACTTTGGGGGGAAGGGGGGAAAGAAAGTGTCTGCCAAATGAGTGAAAGGACATGTGCAAACAGCACCAGTGCAGTTTACCTGAAGGGCAGTGGACTTGGCATACACAATCTCCTCATCCACGCCAACAGACACCACGATGGCGTCCACCTTTCCAAAGTCATCCTCGGCTTTCTGCGACAGAAACAAATGTACAAGTTAGACCAGGGGGGGGGTGCAGAGAAAGAAAACGTGAGACTTGCAACATGTAGGTTAACAAGCGCACGTTGGCAGAATGGCCTTAAGGGGCAGAAACGAAGGCACTTGCATGCTCTAGCTTGGGCTAGCAAACGTGAGGCTGAAAGAAAACACTGGCGTCAATCATTCATAAACCGACTTTATTACACAAGTGTTGCCTGTATTAAATTAGGAGAAGGCTTTGAGGACCCTTCCCCCTTCCCTTCTATAGCTGAACAAGCCAACCGCCTCGTTTAGCTGGCTAGTTTGAGCGAGTTAACTTCCTGCAACAGGACACATGCTAGCTAGCTAGCTAGCTAGCGCGTGGCTAGCTTTGCTAGCTAACCAAAAGTGCGCCGTGTCAACACCTCAACACACGCTTCCTTCTTTAAGATTGCACCTACAGGTTTAACTTAATAAATTATTATTATTTTTTTTTAAAAAACAACAAAAAAACGCGCGCGTAGCAAAACGTAGTGCAGGTCGCGTGTCTATAGAAAAGCGGCTAACGAACATGCTAGGCTAACGAACACGCTAGCTAGGTTACAGTGCTAACTACTGGTGTCGGGATTCTTATTTATTTATTTATTTATAAATGTATTTATGTATGTATTAATTAATAAAAAAATAAAAAATAAAACACTTTTTTTTTCCCACAAAAAAAAAAAAAAAAAACTTTGCGCATCACACACTGCCGAAGCCGCTTAGGTTAACGTTGAAAGTAAAGCTAGAATAAGTCATAATAATGATAATGATAATAATAATATAAGAAATTAAACCACCGAGGCGATGATGCAGGCCTGATGCTGGCGGACTCGGGCATCAGCGTCGCACGTCAAAAACGCAGCTACGAGCGGCAATAGCAGGATTTATCCGTCCATGTTTGATGTTTTTTTTACCTTCCAGTTGCCGTACAGTCGTTTAATCCGGCGGTAATAAGCCTCCTTGTCCAGGTTTACCGTCATCTCCGCTCTTCAGCTTCAGCACAAACTCCAAGTCCCGGCTCCGGTCAAGGCCGGAATCAGAAAATTCCGTGTCGGCGCTGCCGTTTAACCCTCCTTTTTTATTTATATATATATATATATATCTCTCTCGCTCGTAAACGCAGATTTAATGATCTATTTATCCATTTAGCGTAAATAAAACTAGGCTTTTTTTTTGTTTGTTTTGTTATTAAACTCTCAAGATATTTCCTTTTCTTTTCTTTTCCGCGCGCGCGCGACACGAATGATCAAAGGCGGTACGTGTAAGTTAGCCACATAGCTAACGTAGCCGCATAAATAACCGCCAAACGCGCACGTACGATGTTCACTGCACGGCGACGCGCATTATTACACGCGACTTCACCCTTTCTTCCTTCCTTTCTTCCTTTCTTTCTTTCTTTCCCTCCTCCTCCAACTCTTTCCCTCCTTCTCTTTTCTTCCAGTGCCGCCCGCACGCGTCGGTATTTTTGAGTATTTTTTAAAAAAAGAAGAAGAAGAAGAAGAAATATTCTATCGTTATTTAACCGCTTCTGTTTTCAGCGCTCGGGCCCCGACGTGTAGGGCTTTTATAGAGCTTCTGTAGTCATGACGACTTGACAAATATATATATATATATATATATTTCGCGGTTAGGCTGTGCTCTTTATTTCATTAAAAAAAAAAAAAAAAAAATCATATTCAAAAATAAAATATATATTTCAAATAATAATAATAATAATAATAAAAAACCAACAACAATAGCGCCGCCCAAGCCGCTCTGCTCTTAGGCTCCTCCCACATCGAAGACGAGCACCGGGGGGGGGGGCTGAAGTTCCCGCCTTCCTGAAGTTTCCCGCCAATTCGTGTCATTTAAAAATGGCTCACCCCCCCCCCCC
>JAOUQW010000031.1:4731968-4742997 GCA_028565825.1 Olivaichthys viedmensis | reverse complement strand
AGGGGGGGGGGGGGGGAGGGAGAGGGGGGGGGAGGGAGAGGGGGGGGGGGGGAGAGGGAGAGAGAGGGAGAGAGAGAGAGGGAGGGAGAGGGAGAGAGAGGGAGATGGAGAGAGAGTGAGGGAGGGAGAGGGAGAGAGAGGGAGATGGAGATGGAGAGAGAGAGAGAGAGAGAGAGAGAGAGAGAGAGAGAGAGAGATGGAGAGAGAGTGTGAGGGAGGGATGGAGAGAGAGAGAGATGGAGAGAGAGAGAGGGATGGAGAGAGAGAGAGATGGAGAGATGAGCATATATGAGCACATTGATCAATGCCCTGTACAGTTGTGTGTTCCGGAGTCTCTGTGATGTCACTGGGCCGATGAGAACCCAGTGGAACCCAGCAGTTAACAGTGTGTGCTGTATGAAGCCACTGCTCTGCTTTTATTAAACATTTCACTGCGTCAGAGAGTATTTTATATTTTATAATACTTGCGTGTATAATAAATAGATTAATTAATAAATAGAGTAATAATTAATAAATGAATAGATTAATAATTAATTAATAATTAATAAACGTGCATGTGTGTGTGAGTATTTATTACACATATTTACACACTATTTATTTTACTACACTTTATACAGACACTCAGTTTTAAACATGATTTTATACTTCATTTTTTACTGAATTTGAACTATATTTATTTATTATTATTATTATTAATAATTCACAGTATATTTTAAACTAATGTTAACTTTATTCAGCTCTATAATTACTTATAATTTATCTTTATTTACTTTAATAAAACTTTTATTATCTCTATAATTTGTGAATAATTTAATATTTTTAATTGAATCACACACATGAAACTTTGTACCCTGAACATTCCACACACACACACGCACGCACACACACACACAGTACCATCATTACTGTGACTAAACACAAACATACAGACACGCATACACACGTACCGCCTGCACAACTACACACCGTAATAAACACACACACGCGCACACACATTCCATCATTGGCCCAATGATAATAAACACATTGCAATAAACACACACAGCCAACATTCCAGTAATCCCCCACATTTATACACACACACACACGCACCTCCCCGACTCTCTCACACAGATATACACACACACACACACACACACACACACGCACCTCCCCGACTCTCTCACACAGATATACACACACACACACACACACACACACACGTCTTCCCACCACACAAACAATTACTTGCCATCTTCCCCCAACTGCACACATACACACACACACACACAGTCACAAACACATAAATACATGCGCAGTATCTCATCTCCTCACACTCACCAGGGTTGAGCAGAGTCCTGAGCACAGTATGGACCAGATCTGTGTTTGTTCTCGGTTCTTTCCGGACCGTCACCTGAAACACACACACACACACCTGCATTATACACATTCTTCACTTCCCTCTCTCCCACACACACACACACACAGTTAATACACTCAATCGAATCACTAAAAACTGTATAATTAAAACTAATATTAAACTGTGCGGTTCTGTGTCAAAAATAACACTCAAGATTAAGTCAACATGACTTTTTTTTGTTCCTTTCTCCATCACCTTGTGTTGGCGCAGTAGGAAAGGCAGGAGCATTAGCATGCCTCCGTCGTGCACAATCCACCACACGTCGATGTAACCTTCTGTGCACGGCTCGCTGTTAGTGGGAAAGAAAGAAATGTTCTTGGGCACCAGTAGAGCGAGATGGCCCGCTGTCGTCAAGCGCACCGTGTCTATAAACCAAAGAGAGCGCATTACATACATATGCATGCATATAAAAACAAACAAGCATACATAACATATATACCACCTGCAGGAAGGGGGCGCTGTTGTTTCAGAATTTTGGCTTATTCAACCAGCAGCATGTTACAAATTTAAAGCTGCTGGATGTAAGATTGCAAGCTGCTCACGGAAGAACATTTCGTAACGTGGGTTGTGTGCTGCGTCCTTCTCCACTGCACGGATTAATCTCACGGCTGCGAGTGCCAAGTCAATACGCATTCAGAGAGAATTCAAGGCTGTGTCCCAAACCGCATAATGCGCACTAATTAGTATCCCGAAACAGTAAAGACAACAATGGTGTACTGACATACTATTCTGTACGGTAGTATGCAGTTTTGGACGCGGCCCAAGTATTCGCGATATAATTATCTGCTGCCGGTATCCTCGTCTCCTCAGCATTACAGAAGCGTTATGCGAATAAAAAAAACTTTATTGTGCACATTGTAGTGACCGTCACATTTACTAGTACTAGGTGACCAAACTCTCACTTTCAACAAGAGCTTGTGTTTTAGCTAGCGTTAGCAGGCTAGCTAGCTCGCACAATGACTCTGCCGTGGTGAAACTGTGCTCGTTCTGCAGCATCATAAAACAGCACATAGCCTACAGAACGAGCTAGGTGCTTAATATAGATCTGAGGCCGATGGTAGCGAGGTGGCCCGCTAACTCTATCTAGCTAGCTAAAATACAGCGTGGAGAACAAAACTATCACATCTGGTCGCTTCCGATGTGTGTATTTTTATTCCCCAATCTGTGTCCTCTGTGTCTTTTGTAATCTGATCCAATTTTATTTTCTGGACTGTCAAACACCTTGTTAGATACTGCCCGGATATAATTCGCTGTTTGCTAAAACACAGAGCAGAAGCTAAAAAACACAGATCATATGAAATGCACACACCGAGGACGATATAACGGGATCTGAAGTTCAAAAATACACAGAAACACACCAAACGCAACTAGTTATCCACTAGCCGGCTATCGTTATCTCTCTAGCTAAAACAACTTTACAACTGGGTAGCGATACCAATTCCACAACGAGGATAAATCAGCTGACTATCATTCACTTGCTAGCCACCCAATTAGAACACAAATAAATGCATTACCTGTTCAGGAAGAAAAAAGCTAAACTCCATCACTACTGAATCCTTTCTCCTCTTATTATATTATTAGACTGGACTCTCTCACTCTCTCGCTCTCGCCTGTCACTGTGCAGCTGGACTTCTTGCGTGCCTGAGGTAGGACATGATGACGTTTGACATATCTGAGTATGTAAGTATGACTTACAAAACTCCCGCCAAATCCGATCCGACAACCCTGACACAGCTCTGACTGTTAAATACTATTACAGGAATGTCAGAGCGACTCACAGCAGTTCAGGAACAGCCCCGTTTTTAAGAAAAAAGTCCTACGCACTGTAGCTATGAAGTGGCTCGAGCGAGGCCGCCAGTTAATTATTATAAGTACTGTCACTGCCCCTGCATTCCTTTCATAAGAAGCAGCATATACAATAGTGGTAAAAGCATAGCCAATCATCAGAATATGAAAATGTAATATCAGCACATTGACACATGACGTGTTCTGGCTTAGCCTTCTTCTTGGCCCACTTGTTAAGGCAAGCTGGATAAGCTCCTACCCTCCGTGCAACCAGTCTACTGCCACTATCCATCCAAGCTCTCTCTCCTTCACTCACTGATGAAGGTCTTCCAGCTCTGCGGGTCTTCGCTCTGTCTCCAAGCGTGTGGCCAGCCCATCACCACCGTGTTTGGCTGCATGCCGCCCAGGCCGCTCGACTGGATCATGTGACTGATGCCCTCGCGTGGCTTTTGGGCCACAATGCACTGCACAAAGCCCTTCACCCGCTCCTTGTCCATCAGGTGCTTCAGCGTCTGAGAGAGAGAGAGACAGAAAAAGGGAGGACAGTGTGAAGGGGGGGGATTAAAGAAAGTGAACTTTTCAGGTGTAAGAAAATTAGAGAAAAGCAATATATTTAGTAGCGCTATACAGTGCCTTGTTGCGCAAGTATTCAACCCCCTTGAAAGTGATCAACATGTTATGTTTCAACACTAAATCAAAGCCAAAATATTACTTTACTTATTCACGAGTGGACCTTTATGTGTTAAGTGGTAGAGCATGCAAGTTCATATAAATATAAAAATGGTTGGAAAAACATGTTGAAGTATAATTTGCAATACAGAAAATGTGAATACTTTCCAAGGATTTAATACTTTTGTAAGGCGCTGTACACACACACACACACACACCACAGGTCCAAAAGTCTGAGACCACATTGAAAATCTGATACTCTAAAACGCTTTGCTGAAACTGGATCAGTCGTATTCAAAGCACGATCAGGCACAGACCAAAAGTGAGCACATCATCAGAAGAGCAATACATAAAGCTTTGTTCACTGTGAGAGAGAACAGAAAGTTCATCACAGATACAGAATGTGCTGAATAAAGAACGAGAGACTCAGCAGCAAAAGTAGTGTCAAAAGAAGGTTAGCTAGTAGTGCTCTCAAAGGATGAGTAGCGTGTCAAAACCACTTCTCAGGAAGGGAAACAAGGCCAAACACTTGGCATGGGCTAAAACATACCAGCATTTCACAGTGGATCAATGGAAAAAAATCCTCTTTACTGATGAATCCAAGTTTCAATGTGGTCTCAGACTTTTGGACCCCACTGTATATGTATGTACACACACACACACACACACACAGGTAACAAATTAAAGGAAAAAGCTGAGTAAATGAGTGCATCCACAGGCACGAGGGGTCACTGAATGGTTTACTGAGTATGAAAATGATGTAAATCATATGCTATGGCCTTCGCGGTCACCAGATTCTCAACCCAATTGAACACCCATGGAAGATTTTGGAGCGACGTGTTAAGACAGCGAGTCTCCAACACCATCATCAAAACACCAATTGAGGGAATATCTTTTGAAAGAACGGTGCTCCATCCTTCCAGTACAGTTCTAGAGACTTGTAGTATCTATGCCAAGGCGCAATGAAGCTGTTCTGGCAGCTCGTGGTGGCCCAAACACCTTACTAAGATACTTCATGTTGGTTTTTCCTTTAATTTGTCACCCGTTTGTATATATATATGGATGGATGACTGGATAAATGACTTAATATATTGATGGATGAGCGTATGTACGCGCAAATGAACAGATGGATGAAAAAACGGATTAATGGATCGGTGTATGAATGCTTGGATGACCTGATGCTTGTTTAGATGCACGATTGGAAAGATGAATATATGATTGAATGGGTAGATACATGAATGGATGGATAGATAAATAGGTGCAAAGGAGGAAGCAGAACCTGCTCGGCAGCGAGCGACTCTCCGTAGCTGTAAAGGAAGTTTCCCGGGATGACGGTGCCCACGATGGTTAAACCTTTTCCGGCCTTCAGCTGAGAAGCGAACGTCAGCAGGCGCGGAGACTTGACGTGAGCGTCCTCGTCCAGCTTCAGCAAGACCAGCAGCTGAGGCCTAAACACACATACACAAACAAAAAGCAAGAGGATGCATGTGTTTATACTGAGAAGGGGATTTTTCTTATGAAGATGTGTGTGGGGGAGTGTGTACCTCCAGTTCTTGGTGTGTGGTGGCCCTTCCTCCAGTCTGAGCAGGGCGTAGCGGGCTGCACTCAGAGAGAGACCTCTAATTCCATCTCCCCACTCTTTTTCTGCTCTGTAACACACACACACATCATACACACGTCATGTTTCCTCCAAATATTTAGCAAATTTTCCAAAAATGGAGCAAAAGAAAGTGCAAACTGCTACCCGCCTAAATACTTAACCATTAATACAAAGCAATCCATGATAACTGGCGAGTGCTGGTGGCCACATGTATTATTTTGACATGATATTTAATGCAATGTCAGGTTTAACAACAGCATAAGTTAATATAGTTAGCATAGGTGGCATACCATTTTGACATGGGATTTGGGACAGCAGTATGCGGTTTTGGACATGGCCATCAAAAGACTGGAAAGCGTAGTTGCAACATAATCGATCATTTAAAAAAATCTTTTAACAACTCGCCAACTTTTCCATCTCAGCCAACCGTAAAAACGTATTTTGCATTCTGGTTTTCTTGACATGTACTTTACATACAAGCACAGAAAATAAATTATCAACAGAAATCACACAGAAAACAAATCCAACAAATATCATTTTCCTCTTTGTCTTTCTCTCCGTTTTCTCCAGCCACATGCATGAACACAGACGACAGCAAACTGTAGGATTCTGGTTCTCATGGCAACGTACCCGTGATACTCGATATATTTATAAATCATGCCAGCGATCACCATGGCGACGATTGCGTAGTACCATGACGAAATGAACATCAGAGCCAGGCAAATAACCATCCCCAAAAACGAGAGAGCCCTGAGAGAGAGAAAGTTGCTGTAAAAGGTCAGATAGCTCAAATGGCAAATATTAAACAAGCACCATGGAAAGAGAGAGAGAGAGAGAGAGAGTGTGTGTGTGCGCGTGCATTTAGACGAGTGTGTGTACCAGTGATAATAGGAGAAACGAGGTCTCCAGTTAGGGGTCCTCAGCAGAGTCTGAAGGGCACACGCCAGATTCACAAACAGATAACACATCAAGAAAAACCTGCACAGAAAAAAAAAAAAAAAAAAGGCATATACAAATTATGAGTGCACAAAAATGGACAAAAATAGCATGTTGTGATTACACTGATGCACATCACGATTGCAATATGCCTTGCAATTTATTAAAACGAACCGGTGAGCCCGTAACGTGTCATGGTTAACGACTGCACTGCACTAATTTGACTGAAATTATGACACAATTAATCAAAACACTCCCAGAAAGCTTATAAGGAACCGCTGAGAGGTCAGAATGTTCACCGCACACAATAAAATGTGTTCGTTTGTTAGCGTGCTCATTTGCATACTGCAGGTTTCGGCATGACCAGTATTAGAAAAAGCCAATACTGTGATAACGATTAACAAACGATATATTGTGTAGGCCTTACAAACAGTTTAAAACGCTTAAAGTCTGTGTGTGTGTCAAATGTGTAGTTAGTGAGGGAAGCAACGAAACCTGGGCACAAACACACACACACAGACACACACACTGAGACACAGACACACATCCATACATACATGGAAAGAATGGGGGCGACCAAGTCCAGCGAGGCAATGAGGATGCCCAGTTCAGCGATGAAGGCAGTGAGCAGCAGAGCCCATGTAGGCTCTCCATTAGCTTTACTGTGACCAAACACCTGCAGAGAGAGTCATTGACACTATGAACAAAACAGCTACAGAGAGTCATTAACACTATGAACAAAACGGCTACAGAGAGCGTCATTAACACTATGAACAAAACAGTTACAGAGTCATTAACACTATGAAGAAAACAGCTACAGAGAGAGTCATTAACACTATGAACAAAACATCTACAGTCATTAACACTATGAACAAACACTGGCAGAGAGTCATTAACACTATGAACAAACACTGGCAGAGAGTGTCTAACACTATGAACAAAACAGCTACAGAGTCATTAACACTATGAACAAAACAGCTACAGAGTCATTAACACTATGAACAAAACAGCTAGAGAGTAATTAACATTATGAACAAAACACCTGCAGAGAGAGTCATTAACACTATGAACAAACACTGGCAGAGAGTCATTAACACTATGAACAAAACAGCTACAGAGAGAGTCATTAACACTATGAACAAAACAGCTACAGAGTCATTAACACTATGAACAAACACTGGCAGTGTGT
Organism: Olivaichthys viedmensis; assembly: GCA_028565825.1. Taxonomy (NCBI): domain Eukaryota; kingdom Metazoa; phylum Chordata; class Actinopteri; order Siluriformes; family Diplomystidae; genus Olivaichthys; species Olivaichthys viedmensis. The sequence goes on along the minus strand of JAOUQW010000031.1, from coordinate 4,735,419 downwards.
CATTAACACTATGAACAAAACAGATACAGAAAGAGTCATTAACACTATGAACAAACACTGGCAGAGAGTCATTAACACTATGAACAAAACAGCTACAGAGAGTCATTAACACTATGAACAAACACTGGCAGAGAGTCATTAACCCTATGAACAAACACCTGCAGAGAGTCATTAACACTATGAACAAACACCTGCAGAGAGTCATTAACACTATGAACAAACACTGGCAGAGAGTCATTAACACTATGAACAAAACACCTGCAGAGAGAACGAATAGTCTATGATGGTGTTTAGTCATCCAGGTCTTCTGAAATGTTTAGCAGTAGTAAGTAGTAAGACTTGTGGTTTCATCTTGAAGACATCTCACCGGTTCTAATGTTAAAATACCCCTGAATGTGTCTGTAATTTTAAACCATTTATAATAATCTACTTTGAATAATAACTAGTTTAATATATACTGGATCAAATAAAACGAAATAAATCCATTATGTAACGTCCGTCAAGATAATTTTGGCCAAGTCTGTCACACCAACACATTTACACACAATACTTACTCTCAGGAAGGGAATGATGTTGTCTTTAGCGATGGCCTGCAGCAGTCGTGGGGCACCGGTCAGTGACTGGAGGCCTGCGCCGCACGTCGAGAAGAAGGAGCCAATCACGATGACCCAGGGGGAGGGCCACGCGAGTGTGCCTACAACCAAGTTCCCATTTACTGAGTCTCCAAACCTGCAGGACAAACAAGAAGAAGAAATGAATTGACAGCTGTGGGTGGGGAGGAGAGAGGAAGGAAAGAAAGAAAGGAGAAGCTACATAATGAGAATGAAGAATACGGAAACAAAATACAAGTTTTTAAATATGAATATAGATGAAAGATGAAAAGGATGACTTGACAGATAGATGTATAGATAGATAGATGGGTGGATGCATGAATGAATGGAAGAAAGAAAAATGAACAAACGTGAATGAAAAAACTAAATAAAAGCTGTACATGGATGGATGGATGGATGAAAGAAAAAAAAAATAAAAATAAAAAAATTATGAGAATGCAGAAACTAAATAAAAGCTGTGGATGGGTGGGTGGGTTGATGTATGTATGTATGGATGGATGGATGGATGGACGGATGATCAAAGCAAAGAACGAAAGAAAAAGGGAAAGAAAAAAAAAACTCACTTGTCTTGGAGAAGCACTCCTTCCACACAGGCCCCAAACAGCACCACGCTGCTCAGATCTGCCACTCATACTCAGGAAAACAACTTCACCTCACACTATCAACGTGAACCAGAGTGCACGTAAACGTGTGTGTGGAAGGATACAGACAAAAGAAGTGGTGAGGATGGCTAGAATAGTTCCGATGGGAATGGAGCGCTGGGCGTCCTTCAGATCCCCAGAGCGGTTTGAGCCCGCCATGATACCTGAGAGATAACAGCATATATAGAAAATGTATATCTTTCAAGAAATGAACAAATGTGGCCTTGGAAAGACATTATTTAAAAAAAAAAATAAAAAAAAAGAGGATGAGAGAGGAGAGAGTCTAGCACCTGTCACAGAAGGGAAGAAGATTCCCACCAATAGCGTGAAGGAGGTGGTGATGTCGACGTAGATGTATGGATGGTTTTGGTTGGAGGCCGTGGAGGCCGAGCTGAACGTGGGGTTTGAACCTCGCTCCAGAACATCCCCTTTACTGAGGTATGAACTCCAAATGTTCTCTGGAGGGAGAGACGACATTTAACATACTTATGCGTCGGAACCATTGCCTGAGTATTTCTGGTCATATTGTATTGTACTCCGTCGAATCCCAAATGGCTTTCTATTCACTATACGTGCGGACTACATAGGATAGAACATGTATAACCTATACAGTGCACTATATGCCTAATGGAACGCCACTTGAGATTCAGCCACAGAAAAGGTGAGAAAGGAGTGACTCCAAATAGTGCCTGTTAAAAACTACCTTTATGTGAAAACGTGAAATTCAAGTATTCATAAATGACAGGCATTTATTCAGAGCCCTTTCCTACATCAAGCTAAAAGGGTCATTTAGCCAAAAAGTTTAAGAAACGTGCGTTTTAATAGACCTCTGTTAGCCGACTAACAGAAGTAGAACGTGTGATCTTAAAAAAATTAAAATGTCATTATTTTTTTTTTGCCATTAAATACATGAATATTATGAGAATTTGAACAGGGATATTTGTTCTGACAGCTCTATCGTGTGTGCACTACCTGCAATAACTCCACTAACGAGTCCCGGTATTCCCTTGATCTTCGTGACGTTGTTGTGCGTGAAATACTCGTCGCACACAGAGTTCAGCGCCGACGAATTACAAAAAAAGCGCCACAGAGCCGTTGTTCTCTCCGCCATCACTGGCGTAACGGTAGGGGCTTCCGTGCTGTTGAAGCTTCCACTAACGTTGGCATGAACGCTAGCGTCGTCCAGCCGCACCAGAACCGTCTTGGCACAAAGATCGTCGCCAAGCTCATGTCGAGAGATGCTCCGGTTCCCCAGCATACACACCCTAAGGGGAGACACAATAAATGCCTAGCTAAACTTAACCATAGAAATGGCTTCTGACAATCTATGAACACAAATAACCTTAAATCAAAGCGATAATGAAAATGTTAGCTCCGAGACAAGCAGTTAACTGGCATTTGTAAACTTATTTCTGATACAGCGTTTCTATGCTCGCCGCTGGTGGGAGTTTCTGTGACAATTTGAAGGATTTGGTTATGGCCTTGTTATGAAATTCAAGTGGACAACATCGAACCATATCGAGGATGTATTTGGGAAAGCAAACAATCTGTGTTTTTATTGATGTTATATCGAAGCGAACAATGATGTCAGAATAAACTGTAGATTCTGCTATGTCTGGTAAGTTTTACCTCATTATAATGCGCATCAGCCTTCCACTTGGCTGGCTAGTTTGCTCAATATCGCTAGCAAGCAAGCATTAGCATGTAACCGAACAAGCCTCATATGACTTCAATTTTGTGATAATGCTTTTAAAATGAAAGATAAAAATAAAGAGCTACGCTCTATGATGTCAGTCGGAGTGATGGATTTGTCTGCCATATTTTACAAACTTTTATGGAACTCTCATTCCATAAAATTCCATAAACTCAGAATTATAGGATTGCCGTCGATGATGAGGATGCACGTCATGTGGCCTAGAAATCTGGCCAAATAAGGTACCTTATAAGACAGCGGTCTTATGTTGCCCCCGACTTGAATTGTACATGGGGGTAGTGATTGTATTTCGAAATGCTCGTGATAACAGTATTATGCATCTTCAAAATCCCGATGTATCATACAGTGGGGTCCAAAATTCTGAGACCACATTGAAAAATCTGTTTTCACTGCCACTGTTTGACACTCAAACGCTTTTCTGAAACTGGATCAGTCGTATCCAAAGCACGATCAGGCAGACCAAAAGTGAGCACACCATCAGAAGA
>JAOUQW010000031.1:4713639-4728667 GCA_028565825.1 Olivaichthys viedmensis | reverse complement strand
TATATATTGTGTGTGTGTATATGTGTATATGTATATATACAAATACATACATATACACATATACACACACACAATATATATATATATACACACACACACACATACACAATATATATACACACACACACACACACACACACACACATTATATATATTGTATAGAAATTGTTGTCGTTTTTGAATTTGAGTTATGTCATCGCGTATATTTTTTTTAATGGTTTTTGACTGCGCATAGACTTCCACTACAAGTTAGGTTTGAGTCAACAAGTTGAACATTTGTTTTGGTAGATGTAGATTAAGTGGAAAAACACTGGAGTATTCCTTTAGTTCTATATTGTTTTACACATTACAAATGTGGTTGGTTAATTCACTTGAATTCATAACTTTTGATACATTCCCAAAGCCTTAAACCTCACTCATGGGTTTTCCATAAGCAAACTTAAGCCCATCAGGGATTATGCAACTGTGTCAATTGAAATTCTACACCAAAACCATTACGCTTTCCGTTATTAATTAAAATGTCTATGTTTTCCCTTTTTCTTTATAGATCCAAAACATCAGTTTCTCGTGGTTACGGATAAGCGTGTTTATGAAGCTGTATGACTTGTAAAATGGACTCTGTTCTTGTCTCCGCCATCTCCAGTCTCTTACTGGAGGAGAATGAACTCTCTCTTCCAGGAGACATCTCACTGATAGAAAGAAAGGATATGGTCTGCTCCAACGAGCAAGGAGGAGACAAAACTGAAGAAATCGAGACAAATCCAAACAATGGTGGGAATAAACTGAGCCAAGATGATTCTGTTCTTGGTCTAGATGCAGGATTATTTGACATGCAAGCGAATACTGATCAGCGCCCTATATATGGTACTGAATCAGCTATTACTCCTTCTCTCTTACCTTATGGGATTTTAGAGAAGTTTGTGGTGGAGCCAGCAGATGCTGAACTGACCCCAGAAGTCCCTATTACATCCCAGATGGTACCAGAATCATTTGCACCATGTGAGGCTGGGCTAGGACCTGTAATTTCACCTCAGCTGATTCACTCTCCTCCCGGTCTTCCTTGTGATGTTACAGAGGGCATTCCTTTAGATTTAGAAATCAGTGTGAGCCCAAAACATAGTCCTCCAGCTAAAGATCTATCAACGCTTTCTTCACAGGCGAAAGAAACTGCTTTAACACCAGTGAACATGCCTGAATTTGCTCCCACTTTTCTCTTACCCATCTCTGATATGTCAGAGAACACAGATCTGAACATACTGATCCCAGATAAACTTATTTCATTCCAAGTGCCATCTGTGCAGCCACATAAAAGTTTTTTTGAACACTTGCAAACACCACATCTCATGCCTGAATATCCTGTTCAACCTCAGCAGCAGTCTGAGCTCGCTGAATGGCTGAAGAAAAATGATCTAGAACCTGTCAGTGAAGCTGAACTGCCCCAATGTTTTCCACTTCCCAGTTTTGAGGCCACAGAGAAGACTACCATGTTGCTGATGAACGATAAACTGTTGCCAGGACAGAATGTAGATTTTCAAATGCAGTTAGGACTACCGGAGCTTCTGCATGAACCGGAGCTAAAATCAGTCGAGGTACCTCAGCTGCAGTCTACATTAATTCAATCTCCTAGTCTGGGCGCTGGTCAGGGAACTGACATTGCTTTTATAGAAGAACAGGAACTTGCCTTGTTACGGGTGTGTCCTCAGGATCAACATCAGGCATCCTGCTCTACCAAGAATCCTCAACCGCAACCATTTCATTGGCCTTCATTATTGGGATACGGACCACCACGGTATTCAAACCACATACAACCAAATAAACTGGTCAGTGGTCCTTGCCTTCCACAAATGCCAGCTGTTTATGCAGACCACAAGCAACCAGGTCACCCGTTAATATACACCTGCTATCAGCCAAGTCTTCAACCCAGTTATTGCTTGGCATCCCCTTTTACTCCTGATGTAAGATTCAACCCGACACCTGTTACATTTGATAACTGCCCCCCTGTCAGGTCTCAGCTAAACTTTAATAGTATTCCATCGGTTCCATCTCATTTGAACCCGAATTGCTCCCCTTTATTACTCCACATGTACCCACCCTTACCAGTGAATATTAGTGGTCAGTCAATAAATCCAAATGCTCAAGGTCTCTCTCAGAAACTGTATGAAAACTACAGGCTATGGCAGGAGTACTGTAAGGTAGCGAGGTCGGTCTACACCAGCAGTCCTGATCTGGAGGCGTTAGCTTGCTTCTTCATGTAAGTATCAAGTAGCAGTGCTAAATTGGCAAAGCTTGCACATTCTTTGCCAACGTCTGTATTAAGCTGGAGAAATATAATGTCTTACTGTTAAAGCAACATGAAATAATATCATCCCTTTGAAGTAAATTTGTCCTTTTTCTTTCAGACCAATAATTCGCTCTCTTAGTTTTCACCGTCCTGACCTCCCATTCCCTACAGCAGTGAGGAAGGCAGTGTTGGAGTGGGAGAAACACTCCAACTTTGACCGTATGAATTACTATCACATGGCCCAGATGTCAGTAACAAATAGGACCTAATTTTCTTAATGTGATACTCAAGTGTTGTCTAAAACAATGATCTCTTTTGCTAATGTTAAATGTATAGCATAAGTCAAAGAAGTCTTTGGATTTAAGATTATATAAAATGTAGATAGAGAGATGCTAGACATACCGGTGTTCCTTCAGGTTCATGGAGTTTGAAAAGAAGGAATTGAAAAGCATCAAGGCAGAGAAAGAGCCAAGAGCCAGTCAGGAGCTTGCACTCAAAAGGGGATCTTCAATTCAGACCAATGAACAACCAGAACAGTTCAAAGGTGTGATATTAATGAGGACATGAACATTAGTCAGACCCGTTAGTGATATTCACATAAGAAAAAAAAAAAGGTAAGCTAAATAAACACAAGCACTTGAAAACTGGACATTTTTTTCTCTTTCTGAAGGCAATGTTCTGATGCAAAGTACTTATAAAGTGAGTGGTCAGGCAGTGAATAGGAACATTCAAGACCTGGCTGAGAAGGCACTAAGGGAATATAGTGAGATCATGAATGATCTGGAGTCAAAGATCAAAGGCGGCTCTGAGAATGCTAAAGAGGCAGAAGAGATGGATGATGAGGTGGCGGAAGGGCCATTTATAGAATATCTTGATGAGCTTTGCAGTCAGAAGAAGTTTGTAACAGAGGTAAAGAAAAAAAATCTCAAGTTCACACTTCCATTTTTCTGTGAAATCTTTTTCTTGCACTTGCTGTCCATGACTCTGAATGAGATGAAACCTGACATTCAAGTAACATGATTCCTTTTCCTCCCAGGTTGGAGCTGAAATAGACATGGCATATGTATCTTCTCTTCTATCTTCAGATTCAAACACCACTGATATACTGGTGCAGCCAGAGACTCTGGTTAGTAACTACTTAAATCAAAGCCTTTATATGCCATGTATAGTATAAGCCACTCTCTCCTTTTTTGACAGTGTTGAAATGAACTATATACGATGCATAAGAAAGCAAGAATGCATAAGAATGCCCCATTTCTACTTCTCTAGGACAACACACAGGATGTACTAACTGGAATCACTTTAGAGCCAGTAGCATACAGTTCAGGTAATCAATCCACAGCTGAATACATTTCTGCAGCACCACCAATACTACATTTTCCACCCCAAACCTGTGATACACAATCTACTCCACCTCTTCAGTATGGTCTCTGCATGGCTGATGGCACAGTTAATCCACTTCCCCCCTCCTTTAACATTCATTTCCCAAATCAGCCAGAATATAACCCATGGGAGCCATTACCCGACAAATACCTGGCTCCTCCACAGATGGACACGGCTTGGCAAAGTGGTCTTCTACCTTTTCAGAAAACATTTCAAACGTTCCCTCCACCACTTGGACCTCTACCTCACCTCCGGATGGCTCCTCTATATCGGAATGCACCTCAATGGTTAAAATTCGTCCCAGAAATTCCCAGTTTTGTACCTGTGCTAGTTCAGGAGACTGAGTCATCTTCATATACACAACAGCTGGCCCTTTCCATTGAAAGTTCAAAAGAAGATGTAGTAGCAGAGATTAAACCAACTTTTATGGATAAAAATGATAACAGCTATGCTCCCCCTTCCTCACCTGTGAGGCCAACCATTACTGATTCAATAACTAAAGAGAAAATCACAGCTTCTGTTTCCAAATCCTCAGACCAAAAAATGGAGCCGCTACACAGCATTGTAATTAATTCTATTTTCCAGGATTATTCACAATCTACTCATCACACTGACATCAACATTGAAAAAGAAACTTGGACAAGACATAAAAAGCACAAGTGCAACAATTTAGTCATTCCTCCAACAATAAATTGTGCTGCTACGGAATCCTCCTTCTCTGCGACCACCTCAGATGGATACAAACAGAATATTGTTAAAAATAAAAACAAGTGTGCAGTAGGGACACAGAAAATAAAGAAAAGCAAGCCTGATGAACAAGGCGGCAATGGTGGAGAAGCAGCAATTGAGCAGTTATGTTCTCCTGCACATAAAGAACACTCAAATTACTCTATTGAATGTCAGGCAGAACAATTGGACAATGTGAGCGAGTTAACAGAGGATGAAATGGCTGTTGCTCAGATTTTGGCATTGTTCCCCTCCAGCCTAGATTCTCCAACATCTACTTGGCCTCAAAGTATCCTTAGACCTTGCACTCCTACATTTACCCACATCGACAAAAGGACATCCCCAGAGAACTTGGAGACTTGTCCTATTGAAGCAAAGGTAGTGAAAGATGAAGCCCACTCAAGGAATTCTTCTCGTAGTCCTCCTAGTTTGGCTCCTGTGTCACTTAAGGATCTAAGTATCTTCACACCAGGCACTTCCAAGCTGATAAAAATGGAAGGTGAGGGTTCTAAGTCTGATAACTGTCCTGAAAATACAAAGTGCTCCATTGAATCATATATGGACAGAACAAACGAGGACAAGACCAAGTCACTTGAAGATTCAATTGAGGCGCTTTTCCAAACAATAGTAGATCAATTTAATGGTGTTACCCAAGAGATGTCTCAATCCCAGTGCATCTACAGCAAAGAGACAGAAGATCTATCCAAAATGTCAGGCCAGAAAGGCGCAGTTACTGGCTCCAGTACACAGGTCAATAATCCACAATATTTCCATGTCCCAAGTAAATCCTACACCGATATAGATTTTCTGGTTCCACAGAATGATGCAGCCATAGTAACCCAAAGAGAGTTCACCAAATATGACCCTGTAACAAATGACCAGTCAAATGAAACAAGTGACCCAATAGCAAGAGCATACAATATGCAAGAGAAGTCAGAAACCCAGGACTTAGTAAATATGTTAACACACTCCACAGACGCCCCATTATCTCCCACAGGGCTTGTGTCTTTCATGTCTGACTGCGTAGATTCGGACATGCCATCAGAGCTTCCAACTTTTGGATTGGAAAGCTTAGTGGACATTGTTCAAGGGCTGTCCACACATCTGCTGCTCTCTCCAGGGGAGGTAGTGGTTGAAATCCCCCAAGAAAACATGGATGGAGGCTTCAAAAGAAAGAGTTCACCAGAGAACACTTTACCCAGCGGTACTGAGATGGCTACTGCAACAAAGAAAGTAGTAGAGACAGATGCAGAGACTATGAAGGAGACAGATGAGCAGAAGGATAGAGAATACACTTCAACTGTAGAGGACAGTGTCACCGAAGAGTACTTTGATAAGAGTAGAGAGAATGAAACAACAAATGTGTCCAAAATGAGCCATGCAGAAAGTCCTGGGCCTGTGGAAAAAGAAAAAGTGGCAGCTGAGATGACAACAGAAACATCAGAGTACAACATAAGACTAGCAGAGGGAAATGGATCAGTGGGGGAAAAGATCACAGCTGAGGACAGTTTATCCACGAGTGAAGGTAAATTAAGCCAGGATCAAAACACAGGAGCTAGTCAACACAAACAAGACAAATGCAGCACAATGAAAAGTAAGAGCTTGGTCAATCAAGACGGTCACTCAAGTGGAGGTGAAAATGAGAATAAGGAGGAGTTAACCAGTATAAAGCATATACAGACAAAAACAAAGGAATTTCTAAATCAAAGCGATCGTCATAGCCCAAAAAATAAACGCCCTAATGGAAGGAAGATGGATAAGGTTAAGTATGAAATATTGAAAAAATCTGCCAACATACAAGGTCAAATGATGGAGAAAAAATTAGAAATAGAGAACATCTCCAAGAAAGAGACAGATGCATTGAAAGAGCATAGCCATAAGAGCATAGGAAGGGTGACGAGGCAAAGCCTTAAGAGGGCTGAAATTGAAGTGGCACAGAGAAGGGATGACCAAAAAAATAAGGTGATGAGAAGAAGTTCAAGAAGCTGCAAGGCAGTAAAAGTAGCGAGTGATTTATCCAATGAAAATCAGAAAAGGAGGATAAATACAGCAGAAAGGCAAACCCAACGAAAATCAGTAGGGGTAAGCAAAGAAGAACCAAAGAATGACACACTGGTTAATTCCACCTTTGTAATTGATACCAGAAGGACAAGAAGTTTTAATTCACTGGCATCTGAAGAAGCAGCAGGAACACAGAATGTGAAAATAAAGACAGAGAATTCAAATGCTGGAATGGATGCAGAAACAAGACAACCCCAGGTAGAGGGTGAGAAAAAAAGCAAAGCACCAGAGATAAAGAGAAGCACCAAATCTGAGGTACTTTCAGGAAGGAGAAGAACCAGAAACTTTGACACTGCATTAGTGAAGGACGTTGAAAGTGAGCAGATCCATATGGACCAAGAGAACCCAAACGTTTTGGTTTCCAGTAAAGATAATGGTAAAAATGTAGACATTTCCACAAGAAGAAGAAGCTTTAGTGCAAAACAAGGTAGCAGTGTAGCAACTTCAGAAAGGCCAATGGGAGACAGAGAAGAGGGAACAGAAACCATGGCATGCAGCAGTGAGAGAACAACAAGAGGGAATCTCATTATAGGGCCTGTAAAAACCAGCATCATTAATATACCGAGAGTGAGCAGTGAGGGAGCAAGAGGTTGTGGTCCAGGGGTTGAGAAAGCAGCGGAGAAACTTGCTAAAATAAAGGACGAGGAATTGAGCTCAGACACATCCAAAAGACATGATTCACCCAGAAGCAATAGCTTAGTTCCAGGTTTTATCTTTACAATGCACAAGTTAAAGGAAACGCCTGAGAACGAGCCACAAAATGGGACGAAAGAGCCCAAGTATAAGCAAAGCAAAGCAAAAAATCAAGTTAGAGACAAAAGAACAGAGGGGAGACAAACTAGAAGCTATATGACATCACTGCAGCTCCAGGTGGAAAACAAGAACGCAATGAAAGCATCAGATGGCAGCAGCAGAAGCAAGACTGGTACTAATCAAAAGATGAGTGGAGTACAGAAGGGTGTGGAGGAGAGGCAACAAAGGAAGAAAAGGGTTGAGCAAAAGAAGGTGAAGGAAGAAGGGAGTAACAAGAAAGATGCTGAAAGAAGCAAAATAACAAGGGGCACCAGGGCAGTGTCTACACAGGCAGAGACAGGAGAGCAAGACATGACCACTGGTACAGTTATCACTAGAAGAAGGAGAATGATACTGGAGCAAATGGAAAGGCAAAGGTCAAGAGCAATAAAGAAAACAGAAGACAGCGCCATAAGGCTGGCCCATGGGTGGCGGGAGACTGAGGATCACCAGAGAGACAGAAAATATATGGGACTGAACACCAAAGCCCACAACAGAACCTTCAGAAAACGTGAAAAGTCATTCGTTCTGGTCACCCCTCAAATTAGACGAAGATCAGAAAGAAGAAATGATGGCCCAAAAGAAATGGAGGAAACACAGACAAGGTCCAAGACTACACGTGGTGTGAAAAGCACGGATAGCAAAAACAGCCATCCAGTCAAAATGCAAACACTGGCTGGAAAAGTGAAGCAAGGTGTAAAGGACAGCAGGAAAAACTGGTCACAAACAGCAACAACTTTCACAAAGTTGCAAAACCAAACCAGTCGTTCGGCAGAGGCCAAAGACACACCAAGCAGCTCAAAAGTGCAAAGACGGGCAAAAACGGGCCCTCCAGTCACACCTGTGGCTCTCAGAAAGAGAAGGGAGGAAAAGAGAAGTCAGAGTGAGCCAGTCCTTTGCAAGAAAATGGAGGGAAAGGAGAATGAAGGAAAAGAGAGGAAAAAGAAGCCATCTCACGCCACCACCCGAGGAGAAAACGCAGGGAAAACAGATATTAGAATGAAAAGCAACAAGAGCAAGAGCAAGTCAGACAAAAAAGGTAGTGATAGACTGGGAAAAATGCAGAGAAAGAGGACAAGATGACACAGTACAAACTTTAGGATCAGATTTTAAAAATCAATAGTTTTTATTTACAAGCTTAATATATTAAAATGCAAAATAGCTAGATGGTATTCTTGGGTGTGAAGTCGAGATATATATTTAAAAAAATAAAATAAATAATAATGAAAGTGAATAATAATCCTTCGGTTAACATTTAAAAACAGTACAAGCACCAAGGCACAAATGTCCATCTGATAGTATACCCTCAGAAAAAAAAGAAAAGGGGAAGAAAAAAAAAAAAAAAAGAGAGAAAACAAAAGGTACTAAAACGTACCTTTTCTTGTCACTGGGGTGGTACCCTTAAAGGAACATCTTTTGTACCTTTAGTATGCATCTTTTACCTGGGAAGGAGCATGTAGTGTACCTTTAAAAGTTTTAGTCTGGAAGCCAAAAAAAAAGGTACAACAGTGGTTCTTAAGGTCTATGTAACTTTAATTACATTTAAAAAGGTACACTATACACATTTCCAGGTAAAAGATGCATACTAAAAAGGTACAAAAGTGACAAGAACAAGGTACAGTTCTATACCTTTTTTTTTTCCTGAGAGGGTATGATGGCCTTTCACAGTGTACGAATGCCTTCGGTTCACAATGAATACAAAAGATACAAAACAATACAAAAGAAACCGCCAAGAGCCCATCATATAGAGCTGTAAACTTTGCCCTCCATACAGCACGCATTAAATGTATACTAAAACGCACACACAAACTTCACTCTCTCAGTCTCTTACTCAGTCCTTGTTAAAAATGTATGGCTATTGTGTACATTTCATATTTTCCCGGTTTTGCGTCCTATTAAAACATACCAGAAAGCCATCCAGAAATCATATACTTCAAGAAAGAAAGATATCATATATCAACCCAGTCGAACTTGGTCACGCCATCGGCATTATGAACGCTGTTGTTGCGACTGGCCTTTTCGTTTGGAATGCCGTTGTGATTTCTGTCCGCAATGACGAGCCCAGTTTCTTCATGCTGGAAGTATTCTTTGAAGAGCTTCTGATATGTTGGGTGTGTTGTTAGCAGATCATACAACGCACCTAATGGAGAGAAAGTGTAACTGATCAATAGTCAGTACATTTCAGGAGAGGACTGAACAAAATTTCTTCAATTTAGGTCTGAGGAAATTCGCTTCATGTACATCCTGTGTTCTGTTCTAAAATGTGCGTTACTCCAGCACATCAGTCCATTGTCGGATTATTTTTATCCATTTACATTCCCCCAAAAAAGTTAAAATAAATGACTGGCAAGAGCAAGTGGTCATCAGAAGACATCTGCTTGCATTGTGCCTATGCACGTCCGTCATCCAGGTACTTTTAAAAATGTCTAATACTCTGATGTTAATGAAAAAGAAAGACATTATATTTTCCTTTTGTGAACACTAAACCAACTTGTTACATTCATTCAGAACAGGTTTATCAATATTACCTTTGGATAAAGCAAGAAGCGTAATTTAAACCGTCATTTTTGAGGCCGTCGGGCTGTCGGAACGATTTTAACGATTCAAATACGGTTTGAATTTCACAATATGTACGGAACCGAAGGAAAAGAAAATCCACATTTAAATGGCCCTCTTCACTTGATGTAGGAAAATGGGTATAAATAAACACACGTCATTTATGGCATACTTTGTAGTTCATTTTCAATATCCACTCATCAGTCACATTTTTTCTCTGGCTCAATCTCAAAATGGTGTCCCATTAGGCATATAGTGCACTACGCGGGCGCTAGAACGCCATTGTGTCATACCCCATGTAGCGAGCCTATATAATGAATAGGATAATTATTTGGGAACTGGGATCTGGTACCCATTAGATTGTAAACATCAAGCGAAATTTCAGCGACAAACGAACATTACTGTGGTTAAACAAATAAAAATGAATCCAAAACATTTAAAATAAAATATTACAATTTTGCTTCCTCAAGATTTGCTTAAGAAAGTGAGAATTTCTCTTCTGTGGTTTATGCGATACAAATGCATAGTGTAGCGCTACTGCTAATATTTGCTCCGTCTGTGGCAGTATAACATTTTAGGCTTATTATTATTTACATGCATTCAAATACTAAATATCTTAAGGAATTGAAATTCAAATTCAAATTTTAAAGGACCTTGGTCAAAGTTGATGAAGGAAATCACACTTCTACTCACCCTCAGTGGGCGGTCCTCTAGTGGTCAATTCCGAGTACATCTCTTCAATGCTGTACTGAGGGACTCCCACCAGCGCTGCCATCAGGCTGGAGAGGTCCTCTGCGCTTAGCAAGCCGTCACTGTTGCTATCATACAGCTGCAAATGCACGCACACATGAGTGTATGATGTATATTCCTTTTCCTCATACCGCAGGCACAGGTTTCTTTTGAGTACATTTATACATGAGCATTTAACTGAACGAGAGAGTTGTGGGAGGCAGAATCCAAGTGTACAGCGGTTGACAATTTGAAATATCAAAAGCACCAAGCCATAACATACACGATTATGCCAACGTGATTGCACACCCACTTGTGCCAGTGCAGAAGCTTGTAAAAGACTCATGTAGCGCACCTAATTCTCAAAAGAGTCTACTCATTACTATAGAAACGGGTATACTGTGACTTGTAAGGAATAAAACACGACGGGGCGTGTCGTTGTAGGAAAATTATCAACGTCGGGGTGCCTCGGAGTGGCACTGGCGCGAAGGGTTACCACCTAGATTATTTTGCTAGAAAAGCACGTCCCAGGGTGCTTTATTCCACTTATACCACAACTGCATATTTTTATTTATTCAAAAAAGAACCCCAAGTTGTCATTTTCATCCATTTAGCAGCTATAAACAGTCATTCCCTCACCAACCTCTCTCCTTATTCTCCCTCTCGAGGTTAATAAAAAAAAAATTACAACTCATCACGTTACTAGGAAAACTGCGCAATCTGCCCTGAAGACTTTCCCCATGCTGGAAAACAAAGCAACAGCTTTACATTTGACTTTCTATTTTTTATTTATTTATTTATTTATTTTAAACGGCCTTCTTCCACAAGTTCTCCTTACAGGAATCTTGTCAACAATTCAACTTTTTTTTTTTCTTTTAATCCATTTATTGTGAAGCTTAAATTATGTGAGCACCTGCCACAAGTCCCTGTAAATTTGTTGTTACTATAGAAAACAACAGCATCTTAGAAGAGCGCATTAATATAAACCTGCGATTTGCCTTACAGCCGGCACGACTAGTCAGAGCCGCGTTGTTCCGGAAAAAATTATTAAAACCTTCTGGCCAATCAGAATTGGGAATTCAACAGCGCAGTGGTATCAATACGGTTACCTTCCAAAATCTTTGAAAATATCATGATCATGTATGTGATAATATAAAATTTTGGTTCTCTCTCTAATCTCTGAAGGGACACTCTTCTGATAAGATGCAAAAACAAAACTGCCACAACTGTCAAGCCACCCAAGGGTCAATTCACCACACTGGTCACTCAGCGAAGCTAAAAGGTGTGCATTTTGACCCACTCATTGGTGACCTGGTTAAGTCGGTAACCAAGCCATAACAGTAGCTTTAAGTCAGAGTGAGACAGGTGCTTTGGTTCCCAACACAAAAGGGTCCACTAGAGTTCTTGACCATATGTTAAAACACACCACACATATGCACACTCACCACGAACGCAGTGTGAAGGAGAGACTCGAGCGTCCTGAGTCTTGCAGCGGTACACAAGCTCAAACACAGCTGCCTCAGATCCATTGTGTCACTCTAAAAACACACAGCTTTTTTTTCTTAGTGTGGATGGGTAAGAAATTAAAGCTGTTATTAATTAAACCTGCATTTTACAATACTATGGTTACACACACACACACACACGTTACCTTGGAGTAGAGGGAACAGATTTGTGCTGCGGTCTTTGTGTTTGTGAGTCCCAACAAGGAAGTCAAGTGCTCAACAGTGATTACAACCTGTCCTGAGTGACAGCTGTCAATCATAGTGTTGATCACCGTCTTCAATTGAGCAATGCTTAAATTGGAGAAAGAGAAAAGAGACATGTGAGAAACCTGGAGACATGCATCCTTCACACGTTCACACACCCAATAGTGCTGGGAGGCATACCGGTTTACATGAAACCCTGGTAGGAATTTGGCAACCAGTAGAGATTTTTAATTTATTTTTTAAACATTCCGTTTCTATCGCAGTTCAGCAAAACTAAAAAGGCAACCAACTCATTTGCTTTCAAACGGTACTTTTTGCAAAGCTTCTGCACATACAGCCGGGGCCGTCTCAGAGACTGGGCATTTCAATGCCTCAACACCCAGTTTACACGAGACTCTATGCTGAAAGCAGAAGCCAGCCTTAAAGTTGGACATTTTAATAGTATGATAACCTAGTCAAAAATATCACCGTTTCATGGCATCAAGTGACCATTTTGAATGTTTTCCCATTCTTGGTAAAACAACTTCCAATATAGTAAAGATGTGGTTAACCCTAGGCTATGCATGCAAATATGGCTGTAATATGATGTTCACTAGCAGTGCAACATGAAACCGGTTTGTACAACCTTAAAAGACTGCTAAACTACCAATGAGAAACAGTAGCTGCAATCGTTCATTTTTCTGAGACACCACTGTGTTAAACGTACAGAAAGATTATCCCACATACATGGTAATAGACTGAATGCATTTGAATCTGTGTTGGCAAAAGTCAACAGTGGGATAACCGTCAGATCAGAACACCAGGACACTGTTACAAGCCTAGCCACAACAAATGTGATCGTCTTTTTGACCACACGCCATCTCGCGCGGTCAAGCATAAGAGCTGGGCTAGGAAATAACTGGTTTGGAGCGATTTATAAAATTTTAAAAAAAGTACCCTTCAATCGGATATTAAGAAGGTTAGCCATTTTTATAGGTATATAAAAGCCACACAGCTTACCTGTGACGTTTGAGCATTTTGAGCGTTTCCCTGGCAGGAGACTCTAGAGGAAGAGAGAGGCCGCCCAACTTTGAGACAGGAAAAAGCCCCTCAATCACGTAGTCTGTAGCAGGAACTCCCAGGACTCTGAAACACACACACAAAAAGTCATAATCTAAAAAATTTTAAAAAATTAAGTTCAGGCAACAAAGTCACTATTGATGCTGCACATCAGAAAATCCATTTTGTACAAGCAGACTATTAACCAGTTGCACATAACACCCATTCGGTATTACGCCATCACCATCTTGTGCGCTGCAAATTTGAATTTATAACCTGCTGACTCACGTGGCCATGAGTTTCTGAACATTATCTGCATATAACTCCGGGTTCTCCTTTTCTTCATGAGAAGGTGTGTAGACAGGCAGGAACTACAGTGAAGGAAAAAAACTATTAAAAACACACATTTTATCAGTTCTGATAGAGTAGAGATCATTTGACTGGTTCAGAGAGATGACGGTCACACAGAAGCCCCTACCTCCACGGTAACGTTGCTGTAGAATTGAACCAAGGTGTACCAGAGACATCCGAGCCTGCAACAAAAAGAACCCATTCGACTTATTCTTTCCAAATCACGCCTATTGTTAATACAAACATGTATGCGTGTTTCTTACCATGACGTTCCTTTCCAAGTCCAGCGCACAGTGTCCTGCAAAAAGAGAGGTTTTAGAAATTAAAAGCTTAAATATTTGTTTTTGGATACAGAAGAAAGAAAAAAAAAAAGGTCATGTTTTTTTCTGGACTGTGACTGCAACCTTTGTGGAGCAGAGCTTTCAGTTTCTGACAGACATCTCATGACCTTCTGGCCTAGTGGACTGTGCAGAGTATCACATTCAATCTTTTAACATTTAATTCCTCTCCAAATCGGCAACTGGAGCTGAGATTTACTTCCAAACCACACAAGGCTAGTTTAAATAAGCCAAAGATGACCAACAGTATTAGCTGGTCACCCAGCTACCTAAATATGTTCATCCCGAAAGCTAGCTGCTTGGCTATAAATGTGTGACGAGACCAGTTTGATGAAGACTGACTTTCTTAAAGAAATTAAATAAATAAAGCAAGTCGATGTTTTATACTGAAATGTACACACACACACAATGTTAACTTTTTCGACATGGAAATTCTTTTGTTCACGCTCACAGCATATACTGTTGGTTGGTTGCCTCTCTTAATACGAAAAGGTTGGCTTGGCCAAATGAGATTTTTAGGCCACTACTGTACATGTTTATATCTACCTACGTGTTCAACTCTTATAGTAAAACGTTGTAAAGTAGGAAACCTAAGGAACCAAATCACTGCGATTGAGAAATTTCGTATGCGGAGTGATAAGTAACAAAAGTTATAAAAACAGATTTGGTTCAAAGTGCATGTGAAGTAAATATTTTTGTTGATTTAGCTATAGCACAAAACTACCATTAACATGCAATGTGGTCATGGATACAGGTGGAAGGAGCAAATCTTCTTTGATGAAAAGACGGACGACGAAAAAAAAGCATGTAAATTTTAAACACAATTTTGTTATTAAAAAGATGATTTGGTAATTATTCATTATCTTATTTTGAATAAATTTTTTTACCATTTAAGCAGGCATTTTTTGTTATTACTCCCATCTCGTTTAGTGCTTGGCATGGGTATTATTGTTACTTCTGCCTTGTTTTTATTACATAGATGTCATTTTATTGTTAAAAATTAATTAAATAAATAAAAACATTATTAAATTACATTTCTAATGACAAAGTGACTAATTCACCTG
>JAOUQW010000031.1:4683600-4698241 GCA_028565825.1 Olivaichthys viedmensis | reverse complement strand
ACATCCGGATTTCTGTAAAGCTGCTTTGTGACAATGTCCATTGTTAAAAGCGCTGTACAAATAAAATTGAATTGAATATATGGAGAAATGACAATAAAACAATAAAAACCCACTTGAACTTGAACTTGAACTCACCTGGTGTTGGCCAAGCTGAGCTCCAGAGCCCATTTCATCCTCTTTGGGCCTGCAGCTTTGGACAAAGCCCCTCCCTGTCCCCCCGGTGACGTCATGCCGCTGCTTACGAATAAACAACAACAACAACAACAACAACAACAGAAATAAACAAGCTAGGACACTGTTTCAAAAGCACGTGCTTGTCAAAAAAAAACCCCAGCTGCCTAGCATCATATGGCTAGGACGCCCCAGAGTTAGCAGTCTTCTTGCTTCAAGTCTAAAAGGCAATTAGCTAACTGCTAACTGCTAGCTAGCGGTAATGTTGGCGAAGATAACGACAAACGAATATCCATACCTTAAAATGACTATCGTGCCGTATCTTCCTATATATCTATATTATATATATATATATATATATATTTATATTTCTAATCTGAGGTTCGCATTTATATTAAATTAACGACAGCTTCGATGCTCTTCCGTCGCCCTAGCGTGTCGGTAGGGTTGCCAGGTGCGCGCGCCTACATCCAGCTCGCATTACGTTTCTTTTTTTTGTTGGTGTGAATCGGTATTTTTTACTTTTTTAAAAACACGCAATTTCCTCAAATTGGTATTTTTTTTTTTTTTACCAGGGCCATAGATGGTCTCGCGTTATTACACATTTTGTAATGATGAGTCCAGTTCACTCGCACAACATGATAACACAGCCAACATTAAGAACGGGACTACACAAAAGGCGCGTGGTATGATGTATAAGAGGGGATGAAAAAACCTCGAACCTGGCAACCCCTTGCCTCAGGCCTCTGATGACGCGGCTGCGTATGGTTATATCGCCACCTACTGCACTGGAGACAATTATCCATTATACAAAGAACACCAAGACAATCAATCTGCTCTATTACACACATTCAAGTGGTATAACATCTCAATTATTCTAGCTGATCCTGTATCTCCTGCTGACCAATGAAGGAGGAAAAAAATATTAGAGATGTGCACTGAGTTGCCAGGTAGGGAAGACCCCCATTCAAACTAGGTTTTATTGGCCATTTCATCAGGCAGACCTTGTAGATGCATAATTGCTGATGGACTGTCTTTGTGGGAGTTTGTTTTATCTAGACAAAAGTTGAGGTGGTGGGTAATACAGTGGCAAAGTGCCTCAATATGCTCTCCATGTGATGCACAAAGCCCTAGTTTGTTTTCCTCCAGGCCATCCTGCAGAGCCTCCTCACCGTCCTGGTGGGAACAGGAAGCCGGTGCACTATGGGTCTGTAGGTGGGGGTAAGATGCACCAGGTTGTGATCTGACCTGTGCAATGGAGGGAGAGCAGCAGACTTGGATGCCTCTTTAACATTGGCATATAACCAGTCTAGTATCCCATCATCTCTGGTGTTACACTCCACATACTGAGAAAAAAAATTGTGAGTGTGGAGGAAGAGGAATACATGATTCAAATCACCAAAGATTACCATGAACGTATCGGGATGCTCAGGGTTTGAGCTTCGGCGCGTAGGTTAACAGGTCTCAGATGCAACAGGATGGTGTATGTAGCATTGATATGAGTGTATCAGGCACAGCAGCGTGTGGTTTTTTTTTTTACCGTTCACTTTATTAGACACACCTACCCCTTGGTCCACAGAGACTATAGCTCAGCTTTTACATGCAGAATTTGGGTAATCGTCCTTTACCCTTTATCAGCGGTCAGTCTCTGATCACAGGACGGCCGATGGCCAGATATTTTTGGTTGGCGGACGGTTTCTCAAACCAGCAATGACACTGAGGTGTTTTAAAAAATGACAACACTTACTAAGATGCCACTGCTGTACTGAGAATTGGCCCACCACCCAAATAATATCTGGACAGTGGTGTTCCTATGGTGAAAAATTGTGCATAGCAACAGCTGAGTTACAGTCAGTAAATGAATACCTACAAAGTGACCCATATGGTAGGTAGGTGTACCTGATAGACTGGCAACCTAGCGTATAGGTACATTAAAAAGGATCAAGTCTGTAAGACAACCGCTTGAAAGTAACCGTGGGAACACTTCTTGAATAAATATGCATTTGTTATTCTGAGATTTTTCTATAAGCTCTCCTGCAAAAGAGTTTAAACCACAGTTTTCGACTGGTAAAGTAGTAAATAATGCTGCTTTATTCAGTCCTTTCTTTAAAAAAAAAACAACCAAAACACCAAAGCAAGACAACAGACACGTGTTGGAAAAGTAGATTTTATACTTATAAAATAAATCTGACACCCTTTTAAAAAAAACAAACAAACAAAAAAAGTGTTAAATACAGCAATATACTATTGCGCTGTAGAACAAAGACAAAAGTGCGAAAAACGTTTTCAGTGAAGACAGACGTGATCGTGCGCCTGCTGCAGTTGCGCAGATCTGGTCCAGAGTCAACGTGGAATGTGAGCCATTGGGGGGAATTGTTGTAAATCTTTCAGATTTTCTCCTGGATGCTGACAAGAGCACGATAATAAAGGGCACTTGACTTATTGAAACATGTGTACAGCTGCAGTCCTTCATGACAGTTACTGGTCAAGATGAATTTGAACATGCACTGCCAGTCAAACATTTTTGAACACCTGGAGTTTGTTAGGTTTTTACTACGGATTAATGACAATTAGTGCCACCAAAAACAAACAAACCAAAAAAACCAAAACACCTTGCTGAAACAAAACAAGTGTTCCAGCAAAGATCTACTCCTGTCTTTAAAGGACTTATGACCTGGCCTCTCTCAGATTCTAACGAGGCTCCACATACGTGCTTTATCCCAGGCCGATGCGCTTGGATAGCCTGGAGATAAAAGATTCAGAGAGAGTGCGAGTGTCAAAATCGTGACTGCAGGACAAATCTGTGTTGTGGCTACTGAAGAGTGCTCAAGATCTCGGCCTTTTCCAATTAGATCAAGATTTGTTATTGGAAACAAAGTCACAAACATTTCTCAATTCATTTATTTCTTCCTTCGATATTATTGCATTTTAAATGAGCCCATTGCTTGAGATTTAACCCCAAAAAAAAAACCTACAAGAGTGTACAGTTGACTGGCAGTGTATGCTTTGCAGTTTCATTGCGCTCGCTACATCGAGTCCCTCCTCGTTGGTTATGTGCTACACCAGAAGGAGGACTCACATATATATGAAACATGTACAATTGTGTGGTGTGTTAGGATCAGCCTTGATGTTGATCCTAACACTCCACTCAGAACAGCAGAGTTTGTTTATGTCACTTATAGAGGCTCAGTTCAGGACAGTGATAAAGGCACATGTAAGCGTCGCAGAGCAATCTTCGGACTGGCTCCTTCAGGAAGGTGGAGTCCAGGCATCTCAGCTCTTCTTCCGATAGGCTCAGGTAACGCCCCACCTCTGGACAGGCCCTCACCTGTGGCACGTTGAAGCCGTTCTCTCCACCTGTCAAAGGGAGAACCACACCAGCAAATCAGCCTTTTACTGTTCTATGGGATTTTAAATACAGTAAAAAAATAAAAATAAAACACAGCAAGGTCCAACTTACTTACTGTTGTAATTTATTAAAAAAAATAAAATAGCACGGTAATTCTGTTGGACTAGCGTTAGCTACTCGTTGCACGCCGACAGGACTCGAGCTTCTCGTTGCGTGCGCATAAACTGGGTTTGGATTGAACGTAACGAGCGTGTAAGGATTTTTAACAACGTATTGAATTTATGGTACATTAATCTGCAATCAAAAACAATTTTTGTTATTTGGGATTGATGAAACCATTTGCCCTATTTATTAAATCAATAACAAAATAAAAATCGTTCTCAACAGTGGAGACTTTTGACTTCTACTCCAGGTGTCGAGGACTACAAAACGTGCCTGAAATGATACTTGACCACTGGTTAGCGCAGCGGTTAAGCCTCTGTGCTAACGACTGCAAAGCTGCGAGTTCAAATCTGTTCAGTTAAATGCTTGGAGAGGATTCTGAATTAAAAGTAAAAAGTAAAATCGACCAAACGAGTACATGCTAAAGATGTTTAAGACCGTTAAAATGAAAATAATCGCTTACCCTCTCGATCAGCCATACTGTCGAAGAAGAGCCAGTCTGTAGCAAGGGGCCCGTGCTTGACGAAGCTCACGTAGTGGCTGGTCTCAATGCACGTCACAGCGAAGAGAGTCAATTGCTGACGAGCACCATGCACCGGCCCTTCCCACGTGCCTTTGGGCATTCTGATCTTGATCGGTTTGTGTGTCTGGCGCTTCTTGTGGGCGTGAACCTGACGTGGGGGAAATGTTCGATAAAAAAGATGCGAGTGTAACTTGCATTGCTGGGAAATGCAGGGAAAATTAATTAAAAAAAAAAAAGAAACGAAAAAGACAGGATGAACGTGTGCGATTTTCAAAAGGTGTGAATACCTGTGTGTTGCAGGTGTTGCAGTACTGTTTTAACTGGCCAGGTGTGATGTCCAGATCCTCATAGCACTGCGAACACTCCCACTCTGCCACTGACTGACATATACTACACTGTCTGAGCGCTAGAGGGAAGAAGACAGTATCGAGTATGGAGATATATGTATATATGTACTTCCTATTTCTATTCCTTGCTGTGATTGGATTTTAACAATAAGACTCGATTTTAAAACAACAATTTTCATACAATACATGTAGTATAATAGTAAGTAGTATTATAATATCTGTCACTGTTATTAACATGTACCAAGCTAAATAAATCCAAATCCGTTTTATTACGAGTCATTAAAGAGACACGCAAGACATTCTCACTCTCGTCCAGAAGGTCGGTGATGTCGAGTGTGAGGGACGGCAGAATGGTATCAAACATCTTAAACTCTTTACCGAAGCGTGGCATAAGGAGAGGAAGACAGGATGGAGCCTGATGAGCCAAATGGGGGGGGTAAAAATAAAAAATGTATACAATTATTCATCACCTGGTCTGGGAACAGTTCTGAGATTAAGCTGTTAATATATTAATAACTGTATTTATATAGGACCCTCAAAACACAGCCCTCAGTGCGTTACAGTATGTGTAAAAATAATAATAAAATGAGAAGAACTATTAGAATAAACACAAAAAGTACAAAACGAAGCGACAGGTACAACGAGGGGTGGGCGATATACGTATATCACGATAGACGTATATTTAGCAACCTGCAAAACCCCATGACAAAACTTGGAAGAAACTCTTCATCTAAAATACTGCAAAATCGCATTATCTAACATGGAACAGGAAGAAAATGAACAGATGGCACAAAAGCAGATTTTTGGCGAACAATGCTATTGTGAGTAGTAATGGAGAGTGTCAGTGTTTTAAAAAAAACGAACAAAAAAAAACAAAACAGCAATACTTGATACACATTGTAGCACCATGTGATAATAATCATACAACATTTAAAAAAAGGCACTAATGAAAAACAAAATATGAATAAAACTAAAGGACATGAAATAATAATAAAAAAAAAGAAAAGAAAAAAAGACCCGTCTCGTCTGGGCAAAGCCTACCATTTATATGCTCACACTGAACGAAAAAAAAAAAAGATGGGACCCACTGAGATGCCACGACGTCGGTGCTCACACTACAGACAGTTCTGACTGTTGGAAATGAACAATAATTCCATTCAAAACAACATGGCTGGCAGTTTGAATCCGAGATCTTTCCACTGCCGATTAACCCGAGCAATTGATGTGTACGCTGTAGTTTAAATATATTCATCTCATCAGCACTAGTAGTGAAGAACGAGCCTGAACAATACACATCAAAACCATCTGTAATGAGTCATCACATTTTGAAAAATCCTGTAAAAATAGCACTAAATAGAGTTAAAAGAGTTTAAGAGCCCTTTGCCATTCATTTCATTATGCTAGATTTTTTTTCATCAAATGCAATGGGAGGAACCATGCCACGGTTTGATTGATTCGGTCAAATATCCATTCTGATGAACAAGAAGCCTCAAAAAAGGTTATATCTTGCAAAATAGAAGTTTAAAAAGCAAAAACACATCACCTCCATTGTAATGCACAGAGTCTGAAGAGGTAAAATAAATAATATATATATATTACATATATATTGCAGCAGCTTTAAATAATAAAAGTCAAAAGATGTGTTTTGAGCTGGGGTTTTTTTTCTTCTTCTTAACTGGTAAAAGTGGAACAAATATAGGATTTTTGAAGAATAAAAACAAAAGGCTGCGTCACCACTTCTGACAAAACAAACTGCTCTGATCCTAGATTAGACACGATTAGAATCTGAGGGGTTTTTTGGGGGGGGGGGGTTAAATGCAAGTGAGGGTTAAATTCTTTACCTCTGAGAATTTAAGCCCAGAATGCATGAAGGAGGATTCCAGCAGTGCCTGCACACTTGCAACCCTCATGAGTCCAAAAGAGGGCGAGGACAGAGGGATGGGGGAGAGGGAGGAAGAGAAAGAGGGAGAGAGGGGAGAACGAATAGGGGAGGATGGACAGGGGAGCGAAGGAGGAAAGAGCTGATGGATGTGGCATTCCTGTGGCTCCTGGCGCAAAGTTCTAGAGGAGAAGAGGAAAAATAAATAAATAAATAAATAAAATAAATAAATAAAAACAGCAATCAGATGAGGGACTCATAAAAGTACGAGTAGTGGGGAGCAAATAAATAAATAAATAAATAAATAAATAAAAAGGATAGAGAGGAGACAAGTCTGACGTAATGGAGAAGAGGAGAGCGAGGAAGTGTTTTACCTAATCTTCAGAAGCGGTTCCACCCGGAGAAGCTGGAAAAGTTTGTTGAGGAATTCCTCGGGATCTAAAAAACACAAAACGCGCACCTATCCGACTTGTCACAAGAATTAAAGACCAGCTTCATTTTCCGTGTGTTTAACTCTACCTTTCTCTTCATTAGTAAAGCCCGCATCTGTAGTCTCAGCTTCCAGAAGCTTCCGCAGAGCCATGGTCTTACTGGCACACACGTATCCAAACCTAATCACACACACACACACACACACACACACAAGCTTCATCAAATATTACATGCAATATTTCACGAATAAGCATATTACAATCCGAGGCTACATCCACACTGCAAGCGTTCAATTCATGCTCCTCAACTGACCCACATGAAAAAAAAAAAAAAAAAAGGAACGCTCAACCCAGCACACCAATCAGCGGAGGCCGGCTGCGAATTTGCAGACAAGTCATTATGAAAGCGAGGAGGCGAATTTTCGAGCGGCGCGCTTGCTCGCTCGCTGCCGTGTTGCATATTACTATAAGAAAGGAGCACAATGCCCAAGTGTGGGCATACACTCGACGTGAAATTACGATGAACGCTGATTTTGGAGTTGGATTCATGTCAACAGGGTTCCTACTCTTTTCAGGAAATAATTTCCAGGACACTTTCCATGACGGCTCTTGCTCACAGAAAGGTCATCTTAGAATGACTCGCATCTGCCGACATCCTTAACATTAAAGTCAACAATGCAATCCCCAATGACTAAAACATGGACACACACACACACACACACTCACAAACCATTCCTCAACCAATCATCGTCTGATCACGTTTTCCTGAAATATTAGAAGTGAAAGTGTACAGGCGTACTTGCTGTTGGAGCAGCTTGGTAACTTGAAAATTAGGTTGAGCTCGTTAAAATAAATAAATAAATAAATAATAAACAAATCCAAATTCTTTGCCAGCCAAGTCTTCTTAGCAAGAGTGGTTATGTCTCGATGGGATTTTCCTGGTAAAATGAAGGCAAGTCAAATGAATTTAGGCAGACTAACTCTGTTGGGTGATAGGATGTAGACGGCGATCCTCATTCCCCACCAGCTTGCATTCAAAGTCTTTAAGCCAATCAATATAAATGGGGATATCAGCTGAGGAGAAAATGTGCGACAAGATCCCAGTGGCTTAATATTCCAACTTGATACTTTTCCAGAGCAATTTCTCATTTTACAGGCGTTTTCCATCAAATATGGAAGATGCTTGGGAATCCTGATGAATTTGCATAAATTCCAAGATGAAGTCGAAAGTTAAAATGTCAGATATGTATTGGATTTCAGTAGCACAGATGAAATATGAATGTGGCCCAAATCAAAACTGTAAATGTCAGATTCAAATGTGATTTTTTAGTTTTTTCCCCTCCAACTTTCATGGAAAAAAAAGAAGCAAATAAACAAAACGTGTCACCTATGAGGGGAAAAAAGACAAACAAACACCTGATCTGGACCAGCTTAGCCCAACATGCATCTCCCTCACACTCACACACGCACACACCTGCGTAAAGGGTTGACGATCTCACAGCGCAGTAGTTCCTGAGCCTGTTTACTACGATGGCCGTCCTCGTTGCAGGGCCAAAACAAAACCCAATCGACTGAACTGCAACATGAGAATACACTGAAAGAAGCAGAGGGAGGAAGAGAGATTCTTTACCTACCATCACAAAAAAAATCACACAATAAATAATAATAATAATAATAATTCCCACAAATACAAGAGAGAGTTGCATCAAGTTGCTGCTTGAGTATAAAAGAATCACATCCACCGGTGCTCTTTAAATAAGGGGTCTCACTAATCAAACAACAAAATCCAATGCACTGATGTGGGTTTATACTGTATATAAAAACACCTTTATTGAACCTGAGCTGCTGCATAGATAGATACACACAGACACACACTACCACCATGTCAGTTTAGCTGCCACACGCAGGTTGTGGGTTTTATGCATTAGCCCAGCTTAAGTTTGAATAAGAATTCTCGGACCTGTTTTATGATGCCAACATGAGCCTGAAAATAAGTGTTTGAAACCAGAGAAGCGGGTTTTGGGGCAGTTGTGTGAATCCCACCTGAAGAGCGATGCATCCAGGTAACAGGAGTTGAGATGGCCCTGGATGCCTTTCTTAAAGCCTTCATACAACTTCCGAGCCTCCTGACCCAACAGGGGTGGCGTGTTCTCTTCGACGCGCTTACTACCCCATTCAGCAAACGCTGAAATTCAGACCAAAAATAATAATATTTATAATAATTTAGGAACCCTATCAAACAGTTGCTAATTATTATTATTATTTTTTAAACATACTCACTCCACCTATCCTGTTTGTCTAGATAATGTGTGCTGCAGGCCTAATGCAGCCCTTTATAATGGTTTTAAATAGCCTGCCAGACTGCTCACAATGAACATAAATAATCAGTATATAATAGATTTAATAAAAGTAATAATTAATACTAATATTAAGACATTTGTAGTGGCAGATAACACCATTTGACTCCTAGTATTCACTTTAGTTAGTCAGCCAAGCTGGGTCAAGTCAATGTTGTTAACCAGCTAAGCATCAATTTCTGTCTTACAACCAAAAACGTCTCCATCAAAGCCAACAAACCGTAAAAGTAATAATGAAAACCGCCGATTCCAACCTGGATGGACAGATGAATTCCTGTTTTAAGAATTCCTGTGTTAAGTCAATGTATGCTACACTCATACGAATTGCATGTTATGTAGTCCTGTGTATACAACCCTTGTATTGTCTTGCTATTGCCTATAAACCTGAAGGCACTACATTTCGTTCCAATGTACACGCGTATATGAAAAGTAGATTTTACTTGAATATAAAATTGGAGAAAACACATTCCAGTCAGCAAGATCGGAACATCACCCACCGCACACCGTCCTCAAATCGCACACTCACCAATCGAATTGCAGCGCTCCACCTGATTGATGGGCGCTTCAGGGGCAGGAAATCTGGAATCCCGCCTACAGTTGCGGAGTTTGATGAACAGTCCCTTGTTAGGGGGGCAACGGAAGTGACGCTCGCCGAGGTAGCTGCCGTCAGTGGCAGCCGTCAACTCCTGGTCCTGAAAGAGCCACAATCCCAAACAAATGACTTCTTTTTATTATTATTT
Source organism: Olivaichthys viedmensis (assembly GCA_028565825.1). Lineage (NCBI taxonomy): Eukaryota > Metazoa > Chordata > Actinopteri > Siluriformes > Diplomystidae > Olivaichthys > Olivaichthys viedmensis. The sequence goes on along the minus strand of JAOUQW010000031.1, from coordinate 4,688,282 downwards.
TATTTATTTATTTATTTATTTAAAATTTCCTCCCAATTTGGTCGTTGCCAATTCCCATCCACGTGGTAGCTAGTTCTCTCCTATCGCACGACAGCCACCAACATGCGTTTTCTCTGAGACACATGAAGCCTACCGCCGCATTTTTTCAAACTGCTGCTCATGTCACAGGGCAGTCCCACGCGCTCGGCGGAAAGCACCACCTGCCCTCTTCCATATGCATGAACTCAGACGCCCACGATTGGCCGGTCTTTTTGATTGACAGGAGAGAGAGTGCAATGCCGTCCCTCCCACCCAGAGAGCAGGGCCAATTACGCTCTCAGATTCCCGGCCACGGATGGCTGTGGCATCGTCGGGGCACAAAATAGCAATCTCCAGACGATAGGGCGAACGCTTCACAGTTGCGCCACTCGGGAACCCAACAAATGACTTGAAGAATTTTGCAGTATACATAATAATAATGTCACAACAAAATGTTTTATCTAGGTGTGGCAATGATATTGCATTGTACCATACCATGAATAATTCCACTCCCAGCTTACATACGTAGATACCAAGCACGGCTTGACGATTTACTATAAAATAATCGATATCGTGATAAATTACGTCCCAGTGCTCTGTTCTGAGATATTGCAGCCATCAGTACTTTTACAACATAGTTACTCTCAGTAACAAGTAGCTGACATTCAAATATATGTTGCATTTTCTCTCCTTTTCCATTTTAAATGATTTATTTTTACAGACTTTAAATAAAAAAAGTATGCCATCGTTGAACTAACAGTTCAAGTTTAAAACATAATAATCCAAAAGCCGTACCAGTTCGATACCAGCCACCGGATCTGAGAAGCCGCTGATCTGTCCAATCCACCGAATTACTCCAAAAAGTGGCGGGTCATTCACCTCGACCATAGACCCCACCTCTAACCATGCATTAGGCTCCGCCTTCTCTGGAATCAACGGAGAGGGCGGATTGTGAAACCCGTTTGAGGTATGCGATTGATCGGTGAGGGGTGAAGGGGGCAGGGCTTGTGGCTTATTGGGCGGAACAGGAGGTGGTTTAAAAGCAGATTTAACGATAGGGACAGGAGGAGGCTTTAAAGCCACTTTTGAAGCTGTTGATGCTAAAGGAGGTTGTAGAGCAGATTTCGCCATGGCTAGCATGGCAGGCTCGATCAGTAGTCTAGGGTTAGGGCTGGGGCTTGTGGGTATTGTAGCCTGTGGCGGGTGCCTGCTGTGAGTGGGCGAAGAAGGCTGAAGGGCATTTTTGGAGGAAGGAAGTGGAGGGAGCTCTGGAGGTGTGCGCTCTGATCTTGTTTCTACAAAATGGAAGGGGGAGAAGAAAAAAAAGAAAAGAAAAAAAAGATTACTTGTGTTGTTCCATTATGATATAAGCCCTTACAAATAACGTAATTATTTTATAAAAACACTTAGTAGCATTCTGTTTGAACTCTATTACCTGCAGTCACTTTGGAGAGGGGAAGAAGGTGGCCGTATTCAGGAGAAGGAATGACGCACAGCTTGTAGTTTTTATAGTAACCATTCCAGTTTCCAACTGGATTGTCCTACACACACACACACACACACACAGGTCTAGTAGACGGCATTATCAATGAAGTAGTATTGCATGCATCCTTGACGGCAAAACCAATCTAATAATTCTGTCCAATTTTATTCAAATTTAAGTGCCAGGCTCATAGCTAAGGTTTCCTGTCCATATGCGTTTATAGACTGCCACTACTTCCTATTAAAATGAAACTGAAATGAAAAAAGATATTCTACCGTGTTTTTCAACCTGATCTTTATCTACCCCATCTGTAGCGTTTGTGCGATCACCAAAGACAAAAATTTCAAACACATCCCCTTTACTGAGAAAAGACCCGAAAACTTGTTGACTGCTTAAACCTGTACAATTCATCATTCAGATGTGCGACTACTTTTTCAGAGGGAAGAATTTGTTGTGCGTTACCAGCATATTTGTGGACCGCAAAACCCCAGTGAAAGTAATTGGAATTCCTGTTTACTGTATTGTTCTAGTGTTGGAAAGTTGGGTAAAACTACATAGGGACAGCTCATCCTACAACCTTCATTGTTCAAGTGGAACAGTTGTTTTAAATCTGACTTAGTCATTTTAAAACGTTTATTGACCGTCATAAGTGAGTTTTGTGTAAACAGATTTTTCGTTCTGTTCCCTGTACGGGGAAACGTTGCAATTTTTGGTCTGCGGTAATCGCATACATGCTACAGATGTGGTAGATCGAGATGGGTTGAAATACGCTGGAGCGCTCCTTTAAATTGAACTCCCTAACAGCTTGTGATGCTTACTGAGGTTTCCCTTTTAGCTCGAACACTGCCCAATGATAGGTGCAAGTCAACATGTAGGAATTCTTTAAAATACAATATCGCCATCGCATCGTAGACCATGATAAAAACGTTAGTCAATTCATATTTTAAAAAACAGTCAGGTTTCTCACACACCAGCAAAACTGCCACATGCACTCCTGAGGACGTACGCCCAGGGAGCAGCCCGCAGTACTGCACCGTGCCCCAGTGATGTGCCTTGTCCTGGTTGAAACAGACCCTCTGTCCCACTTGCAGCGGAGGTGAGCAAGCATTAGCTGGCACCGATTCCGCCGTACGTGCTAGGACACTAACTGGACTTGGGACGTGACTGGAGCTTTGGTTATTGCTCAAGTTGTCGGTTTGTTGAGGATCGTTATCCCCGAAACTGCCGCCTCGAGAGGATCGACGCAGCGTGATATCGCTGGCTGCCACAAAGAGGGCACAATTCTCAGGACACGTAAAGAGCTGGTGGCCTTTGTAGCTTCCATTACTGTTGCCCCTGCCTGCCGCCCATCCCTGGGAGAGGAAGAGAGAGAGAGAGAGAGAGAGAGAGAGGAATCACAATTATTAAAAATCACCTTGGAATTGCTTTGGAAATACTGCATGTCAAGCAAAGAGATGAGTGTAAGAAGATAGAAAGAGATTCGATTTCCTCAGCTAATATTTCAGCTCGTCATCCATATGCAGGAAAGGTTTATTTACTTTTAGTTTCACCCCAAAATACACGGCGCCGCTTCCTCGCATTAAGGGCCCGCGGTAACGAAGCTCGGCCTCAGCCAGATCTCCCGACTGCCCGCACCGCACCAATACGGGCGACCCCAGGGGAAAATTGGCCAATCTGAGAAGCCGGTGAGGTTTGGAGAGCAGTTTGAAGCGCAGCTCGAGGTCAGCGACAGGCTCCAGCAAGCCAGACAGTTCAGCAGGTACTTCATTAAGCAAATGCTTGTCGAGCTTCACCACACTGCCACTGTCGATCACCTGCAAAATTGGTAAAAATAGAGACAGTACGTGAGCTCAAGTACGTTGTTGGTTGTGTGAGACAAAGTAAAAAGAGTGACTAGTTGAGCATCTCTTACCTTTACCCACAGATAGTCCACTCTTCCGCCCTCCTGCTCTAGGCACAAATTCCCCCTCTGCAGTCGAATGGTACCTTCCAGGTGGTCTTGTACTTTGTGGTCGGACGTCAGCATGTACATTTTAGGGGGGCGTCGCCTCCTGTTTTGATACGTGACGGCCGACATGGTAAAACTATTTGGTGCACGACAAAAGGAAACGTACAGAGTTGTCAGAAAACCCGTGAATTACAGAATAAACAACATTACTGTTTTTAAACTACATAACAGAGAACGCTGTCCCAACGAACCACTCAAGTTACTGAAATTTCGTTGAACTTTCTCAATATCCGCACGAGCCCAGCTTGACGCTAGCTGATAATACAATCAAATAAAACAAAAGATCTTTAAGATAGTTAGCAAAAAGCATGTTGGAACAACGGGCATTTAACAATTTACAAAGCAAACTTTTTTGCGCTTACCAATATCGACATTCCCCGTGAACTAAACTTTAATTACTCCAGTGTAGGTAAACAGAAAAACAACAGGAAACGAAATGATGGACAACAAGCAGCACCAATCAACCGCGAGGAAAGTTTTCTTCTGCCAGCCAATCAGAAAGAAGATCGCGGAGGGCGGGCCGAGAGGGGGAAATCGAATTTTGTTCTTGAGGGAAATTCCATCATTGCGTTATTGCAGGTTCAGAGAATAAACCAAATTAATTCGTCCTCTGAACAGAGGGGCTTGTCCATATTAACACATGACCCACTACACACCACAAAACAAAGTCGAACAGATTAGGTTGGATTTTCTAAAACCATGATTCTCAAACTGGGGCACGGCCCAGGTGCCTGTCTCACGAAGCAGGATTCATTGGTTCGAGATCTTTAAGCTTACTTTAATCTGATCCTTGGATTTCCTTTTTTGGCTCACGACTTAAGTGAGAGCGGGTTAAGTTCAGGATCACACGACGTAAACCGCTGTTGGAGCAATCAGAAATGTGGCACTTGTTCTCTGACGGTCGAAAGCCTCGCAATCTGTAGGGTTGTTTTTTTTATATATATATGTCTGGTAAAATATTTATGTGCCGTTGGTGATGCTGAGAATCTCAACAAACTAAAGCTTGATAAGATACACTGACCGAACACTTTATTAGGAACCTGTACACCTTCTCATTCATGCAATAATGCCAATCGTGTGGCAGCAGATATACGGGCCAGCAGCTTCAGGTAATGTTCACATCAACCATCAGGATGGGGAAAAAATGTGATCTCAGTGATTTTGACCGTGGCA
>JAOUQW010000031.1:4607817-4619206 GCA_028565825.1 Olivaichthys viedmensis | reverse complement strand
ACCAACATGCTGGGATATGCAAAGAATGAATTTCACTGTACTGTACTTGTATATGTGACAATAAATAGCATTCTAATCTGGTACAAAACCTTCAATACTCTTTGTGTCTATTTTTCTCCTCCCATTTTAAAACTAAACATTCTTAATACAAATTATTTTTAAATATGCTTGACACACATTATTTTGACAGCATATCTAAATACTGTTCAAAATTTAATAAATAAATGAAAAACAAACAAATAAATAAATTCCAGTAGGCTACAAAAAAATACTTTATTTTTTTGCAAGACATTTTGTACAAAGCCTGACCTATTAGTCATAATTATTCCTTTTTTTCCATCTATAAACAACCCTGTGTAACTGTGTGCACAAAGCTTTTTGATTTCTGTTGTGTAGTTATCCAGGGAAAGGCAAACAGCTCATTTCACTGGAAAAGTTGCTATTCGTAAGACAACTGGCTAAATTGCTGATGAAAAAGAAAGACAATCCAATAATAAAATAGCAATAACAATAATTCAGGGTCAACAATAGGGATAAAATGCAACATTAAATACCTATAAAACATTAAAGATAGGGATAGGTACTGGGAAAAATCAATTTTAGAATATGTACAATTAATTAAGTGGTAGAACAGGGTTTGCTAGTCTAGACTGCAGTCTAATGTGAAAAACAACAATGGCATTTTAGCAGAGAACACTTAAAAGGCTGAAAGTCTTCAAAATATACACAAATCATTAGTTTAGTGTACATGCTGTAAACAGCCCATTCTGTAAAATACTGATGTGCTGCAACAGGAAGGATGTTTCTAGTCTTTTGTTCAACCCCTGTTTTACAAAGTAACAAAAAGTCACCTAATAAATTAAACATTTCTTTCCGTGAGGATTAGTCCTTAAATTCACAAGAGCTATGTAAACAATACAGAGGTCAATTTCCATAAAAAAAAATAAAAACCACAGCAATTTATTCTTCACTTTCTAGCTGCTTAATTATGTTATAGCTAAAATGCTTTGAAAAATCGGATACACCTGAAAAGAAATGTTCCTCTTAAAATAAAGTTTTCAGATAGTTTTTGTCTTGAGTGGGGCAAAGAAACCCACAACCTATTCTATGAAAGCAAATCTCAATTTCATGAACCTGGGCTTTACATGCACTGTGGTAAACATCTTTGTTTAAGCCAAAAATAGATTTAAAAAATAATATGCTTTAAAATATATATCAAAATTAAGACAAAGTATTCGTTTCCCCATTTTCTTCTTATAAAAGCACTGGTCCTGAGACATGGCATAACTGTTTGTTCTTACTATACAGATTAAAAAAAAAAAAAACACACCACACAATTAATCAATTAATATCCCATCATACATAATATACAAAAGCATTAAACCCAAACTGTATTACAAAATACTTCAAGAAATAACAGCAAAACAAATGTGTCAATACTTCAAATATGGGAAAAGGTACTTTTAATGAGAGATGATGCTATGCAAAGTTATGGCAGAAATTGTCCAAGTAGAAAAACATGTACATTAATATACATGGGGCAACATTTTAAGTTTTCTAAAGAATATATAAATTAAAATATTTTACAATTTATTTGAATTAAAACAACGTTTTGTTCATTTCTAGAACCCAAATAGCTGCCAAGTTGCTCAATGAGAAAATCTCCTGTCCTCAGTTGTTTTCTTACCTATAGTTTTTGAGGTTTTCTTTCAGATTCTGCAGAGGAAATTTAGTATGTCCCAAACGTCCGTGTGAGGTTTCTTAGTAAATCCCAGGGAAGATGCGACAAGGCACTGCTTTGCAGTACCTCTCCCACGCCAAGCCATATTTTTTCCTACACTGGTGCTCATCTCTCGCGTTCCGATGCACCAACAGGAGGATTAAGTAGATCAGATAAAAATATGGAATCACATGATTGAAACCTACGGGAGAGTAGAGAAACAAAAGGATAAGAGGATAGAGAACAACAAAGGCGCTAAAAGCATTTTAAACCGCAGATGATTGCGAGAATCCAAATCTAACCACTTACCACATGATAGGGACCAGGCCAAGGCCATAAGGAGGTCACCAAGGTAATTTGGATGACGGACAAAACCCCACAGACCAGAAACAATGAGACTCTTTCCAGTTGTAGTTGGAATCGTTTTCAGATCTGATCAAATAATCAACAGGTCAATTGTTTACATTCATTAAAAAGTATTAGAATTTTGGTAAGAGAAAGAAAAAAAATTACATACGAGATAAGGTAGGATCGGATGGATTTCTTCTAAAGGCGTATTTCTGCGAGTTGGCTTGTCGGAAAATGTAGTAACCAATTGCTGAGAGAATGATAAAGAAAAATGAATTAGAAGTAAATGGTATGTCTCAATGGCCGACAACTTTTACTCTTATTTTTCTCATAAATAAACAAAAATCTGGAATACATAAATAAATAAAATAAACAAATCTGCTAACAAGAGGAAACTAACTGACCATTCATTAAGACGATTGCAACAATCCAAAACACAGAAAGGTCGTTGGGGTGCTTGACAAGGTAGTATGACTGACAAGTGAAAGTAAAAGGAACCCAGGCCAGATCTCCAAAAGCCAGCATGAACCCAAAGCCATCATAAGCTATATCCATCATGGTTAGAAGTTTCTCCTGAAATACAGACAGATTAGTTCATCATGCCATGAGCCATTAACTCAGTAATGACTATGAGCAACGGAAGAGAGCACGTGTTGATTGTATGAGATTAACTGTACCTCATTCCAAAGGCCATCGGCAAACCAAAGCAGCTGGAAGCCATTCACAAGGAGCATGGCTAAGGACGGGGCATCAAGATTCTGGAGTTTCATCTCAGCAAGTAACATAGCAAAGTTGACCACAACCTAAAAAAAAACAAAAAAAACCTCATCTTTCACATTAGGATACAAATAGATTAAATAATAGTAACATACAAGAAGGATATCTGAAAGGATATGCCATTCAGATATGTTTCACTTGGCTTGCTACAAAACGACGACCTGAGGATGCAATAATGCCATTATTAGTTTAGCACAGATTTGTGTAGTATTGAGAAAATACAAATTAAAACAGAATACCTTTTTTTTTTTTAAAGGTTAGTCTTTACTGCTTACCCAACCAATAAGTCCGGGACGCATTTCACAGAAGAACTTGATATCAAAACCTTTGATTCGTGGGTTCAACTCACGCCCCATGAAAAAATCATAGACCACGTAACCTGACCAGAAGATGTGGAAACCACTTTAGATGAAATTAACAAACATTTAAATGAATTAATGGATCATACTACATCAAAACACACTTACCAGAATTGCCAGCAGGGGCGCGCTCATCATCAGAGGCCCAACGGGAGCGGACAAAAAGGTAGATACTGAGGAGAGTGGAGATGAGCAGGGCTGAGGTGTAGAACTGCAGGAAATGAGCGTGGATGTAGGAGAGATCCACCCCATTATACACACCAGTGCCTACTGCTATACCACTGATGAGCAGCGCATAGAGCCCTAACAGAGAGGACAGGACCAGAGAGTGTAGTACCCAGGTTCACATCAGAATTCAAGATCCTCCAAAACACAAGCTCATCTACTAAATCTTACATCTTAAGGTGAAGTATTAAAACAAAGAGATAAAAACGTCTCTCCACTATAGAAACATTAACAAAAACCCAAAACAGTCTTACCATTAATCCTGTATTTCAATGTTTTTCCATTCTTGAGAGGCATTCCATGAACAACCTTAGGGAGAGAGACAGACAAGTTTGATTTCAAGTTAAAGCCTTTTAACTTGTCACATTTAAATCAATGGGGCTACCAGCAGCTAGCAGAGTTGAGCTGGCTTCTTGATCTTCTAGTTGAATCTTGTCTGATAAACAAACCTTTTAAAAGAGGTTCTGTAAAAAACCATCTAAATTAATTTCACCTGGTTCTCTGAACCCAAATGCAAAAGTGGGAATCTTGTAGATTGTTCCACATTTTCATGACAACAGCATGCCTTACTCAATGTACAGCCATAGATAAATATTAGAAGCTGCAGATATTAATCATTCAAATTGTCCATCTAAATGGTTCAAACAAAGGTTTACCAACCAATCAAGCACCTTTTCATTCTTAGGAGCATAGAGTTCAGCCTCCAAATAAACCAATATACAGAAAATAGCCTGAAGTAAATCAAGAGCCCACAGGACAAAACCTCCTGTTATCTCTCATTTCACAGCTCTTAACCTATTCCTGATGTGTAATCTAATTCAGACCTAAATCAGGTTTTGCTGATGCCAACAAGCGCTGCAGAAATGGGAGACGGTGGATAATGTGGTCATGTGCCAAGGGTCTTGTGATGTGAGGAAATACCTTGCCAATAGGGAGCAGGGAGAGGACAGCCTGGAAGAGCAGCCAAAGGAGCACAATGCCAAAAACCTGCCAGTCCCAGAGAGTGTCAAGTGGGGGAAGCATGAGGGGGAAGCTGAGGAGACTAGCATCCTTCTGGCCACAGAGAATAAGCAGTGCCAGCACCACCGCAGGAAGCAGCAGCAGCCAAAAGAACACACCTGTAGCAGAACAGAAGAGTGAACAAGAACCTCTAAATACATCTACACAAAATAAGCAGAAGCTCACTTAACTACATGACTTCATGTGAAAGTGTAATGCAAAATATCATTGTGTAGGTCTTACCAATCCTCCCTCCAAACTCCAGGTCATTAGTCTTGCTGGTCTGCTGTGGTGTGGCCCGTGACATGATTGCATCTGCGTTTTTCTCCTGCTTCAAGGTTCGCCCTTCGCCCTGGTCCTTCCTGTGGCGGAGGTTGTAGCGGCCACCTATCTGGTTCTCAGGTTCTTCCTCTGCCTTCTATAGGAAAAACGTAAACCACGAGATGTGAACTTGCATCATACATCATTGAACCTTTTTATTTTATTTTTTATAAATAGTAGCAAATTTAAAGCTGTAAAAGCTCATTATCCTTCACAGAACCTTTTTTATATACATCTATGGCATTCTCTAGGACTTTAGATAAAGACAAGTACTGGGATTGTGAATCAATGGGACAGGTCAGGCTAATTGATATAATAATGTAGGCCTATGTGCGAATTGAAATGAATAAAATAAGGAGGGCCCGGGTGATATGAACAGGGTTGATACCAATACAATCCAATATCACGGTTGTCCCCAGCTCTACCCCACTAAACAAATAAATAATAATAATTAAAATAAATAAATACAAACGTAAAATGAAAGAACAAAAATAAACTCAGCCAGTTTAGTGTCCCCTCTGCTCTTAGTTAGCTAGTTACAGTTAGATAATAGAGAGTAATAAATCAATTGGTTAAGAAAATGGCTAGAATATATTTTATAAGTGGACTTAAGGTCTTTAAAACATAGTAGAAATACAGTTATTATTTTAAGAGAAATAATAATTTTTTTTTCATCCATAACAGTATAACAAAGTAAAGGTATTAAGGCTGGCCCGAATAATTCGAATACTTGAGTATTCGTTCTTTACGTTGATATTAGTTTCTCATTTTAGTATTCGGAAGCTGTCTTTCTTAAGCCGCAAAAATTGTAGCCTAGAGCTGTGTGCAGGACTGTTTTTAAATTCCACTAAGGAATTCTGACCAATCCTGCCTGTTCCGGCAGTTATTTCTTTTTGTAACCACCTGCATTATTTTGTAATATTAATTAAAATTCAAACTTAGCGAAAGTTTCAACTACCACAGAGCGTAGGAGTGAAAATCTCACTGGATTAACAAACTTTATGTGATCATACACAGTGGCAATGCATGTTTATAATAAACTGACGGTCAGCACAGATATTTGCATGTTATATTTACTAGACCCGTGAATAAAAAACACAGAAATGAATGCTCCACGCCCCCGTGCACTTGACACACGAGAGCAGAGTCTGGTGTACAATTAATATTTCACACTCTGCATTTGTCTTCAAAACAAATTTCAACCATAAGCCTTTATAAAAATGTTTTTAAGACAATGAAAAATATATATTCAATCTAGTGTGTTCAAACTTTTGACTGATAGTGTACATTAAAAAAATTGTACATGGATGACTGATTACGAAAATGCAGTGGGTGTATCCAGAGACTGAAAAAAATCTACACAACAATGTGTGTGTAAAATAACTTGGGCAAGCCAGTGTGTGTGTATGAGGTTATGTAGATGGAGGGGTGGTTGATGAAGGAATGTGGGCTCAGTTGAACCTGTCAGCACTGAGTCTGATACAGATTCATGAAGGGCCACAAATCAAAACAAAAGAGGCAGCCACAGGTGCAGAGTCAAAGTTCAAGCTACACAAACACACACACGCACACACAGACACAGACACACACAGTGACAGCAAGCAGGTGACTTCACAGCATGCCATGCCAACCCCCTCTCATCATGGTACCAACAAACCCACCATGCACACTCACATACACAGATACAGGTCACATTGGACTATATGTTTGTTGGATTTAATAGGCTAATGGCTGGAACGCACATAAAAGCCTGCTATTTAAAAGGTTTCTCAGTATTGCTTAAGGGCACCTTTGAGATTAAGCACGTTACCCTCAACTGCTAAACTGAGCCCTCTGCTCAAATGTTTGTACTGGATCCTGTCACTTTGGATAAATCACTTTGTCCCTTTGTTGTCATCTTGCTTGACCGTCTTGGTGATTGTATGCACTGTTTTGTCTCATGCATGTTTTCCCTGTGCACTCTGCTATATGTGCATTTCCACTATCTTGTGCATGCTATGTTTCATGCTATTTTAGGATTCTGGCCAGGATAAACAGATGAGAAAATTAGACCTTAAGACAAACTCTGGCACATTTACAGGTCTGTTGATACTGTTGGTTAATGGGCACTGTCCCTGACAATTAACTAGCATATACATAAAATAAATGTACATTAATTAAAAGTTGAATCAGAGAAAAACACAGTGAGTGCGCACAAGTGGGATTAGAAATGACGGCACTAGACCTTCCGAACATGTGACCTGAATGAATTGTGATCGGATTTCATTTCTAACATAATAAGCTACCTAGCTAGGTGGAGTGTGGAAAGTCGACCAGCTGTCAACAAAGCAGAAGTCGAATCACCAGAGAGTTTTATTGTGCAGCCTGTACTTGCTTTTCCTCTGCCAATGCAAGGTTTGGCTTTGACAGATTTTGAAGGGAACTCGACAGCCCTAGTTTACACCTCTTATATTAATGATCTCGAATGCTATCCGATCACCAAAAATGCATATTAACGCAAGTTATGTATGATACCAGAGTTATACTCACCTTCTCCCAGATAGTAGTGAAGCCGAAGGTCCCAGGCCAGTAGGGCCTCCTTACTGTCAAATCCCAGCTGAACAATCTGATTCAGACTTAGGATTGTCAGAGCGTAAGCGACTCCTTCGCTGCTCCCTCCTGCCTCCAGACCACAGATGTGTTCCAAAACCACACTGCTCCGCTCCTTCACACCGCGCTCCTTAGACACCAACAACACCAGGCAGTCTGAGACAGAGAAATAAACTGAGAAACAAGCTTTGGCAATACAAATGCACCTTTGTCTTTCATGCCAATAAAACACCTTGACGTAAAATGAATTGACAGAGAGATAAAAGGAACGAGAGGTGTTAAGATTTGTGTAAATGAGACAGGTGTCAAGTGTCCCTATTGTTCACACTGCCAGGAAATTCATCAACTGACAAAACATCACCCAATTTCATTCTCTCATCCACACCACCTCCCACTCGCCACATCACATGTATGACCATGGACAGCTGGCACAACAGCTGCATCAGTAGTGTGACCTCTACGCTTGCACACATTCATGCACACGCACAAAAGAGTGATGTGCGTGCCAAACTTTATACTGAGCCCATTGGCTCACACACTGAGGGTTACAGGTGTAAAAACACGTGCAAACCTGAGAACACCTGCAAAAAAATTATTTACGAACACGGTCAATGGAAGATTGCGTGTTTTAAATGAGCAAAATAACACGTGTTGTCCCTTTTGCGCATTTGTCTTAATGAATATGCAATTTGGGGCGTTTCTACTTAAAGGTGCAACATCCGATGAAGGGCAGGTACTAATTTACGGAAACCTGTTGAAGAAGAAATAAAACCGTGTGTCAAGCGGCTCTGGCTGTAAGCGAGTAAAGACCGACATCAAAGTGCGCAAAGTGTGTCATTTTTTGGCTTACTTAATTAAATAAACATAACCGACATTGATATAGCTTAGCTAAATTTCCCTAACTGACGAATGTTATACATCAGGTTTTATTGACTCTGGTGAATCAAATCACGAGCTCCCCACTCATATTTTAACTGACTTTCTGGTTGCATACTGTGGTGGCTTGTTTGTTTGCTTGCTTATTTATTTGTTTGTTTCTTTGTGTTTGTACTTAGCATTTAAAAGCACTCAATTAATGTGACTAAGGGATAGTCTTATCCTGATTCAAAAGTTTGAACATGTGAAGGATTATAGGTTTGTAATGTCCAAAGCGAAAGAAGAGGCTGTTTTCTATTGATCAAAAATAATAAAATGATCCTATACGCCAGTGATTCTTTTGCACTGCACATGTTTGTGTTTCCTGCACTAACACACCAAATTTAACCTCATGAAGGGCTTGATGAGGAGCTGGCGAGTTGCATCGGGTGAGTTTGAGCAGGAAAAAACTCTAAAGTACGCAACGCAGAAGAACACTGGGACCAGGATTGGGAAAACACTAATGTGCACATTAAGTAGCTCTTATTGGTTTTTAGCCAATGTTAAGTATGATGCCGACAGTCTCTTTTAATGTAATCCACATTGAAAATTATTTTATGATCATCTATGGCAGAGGAGGTCCAAATTTAGAGCATCGATATTAATATTTGCTTCTAGAAAAATCCATCAGCTGACGTAAAAACTAACTTTAAATTGTCTCATCCACACTTCTCTTACCTCACATCATACGTATGACTGTGTATGACCTGTGTGCTTGCACACCTACACAGAACACACTCAAACACTACAAATTTGCAACAATTGTGTAATAGACTAATGAAGGTGCCAGCCCATCAGCCCGAAAATGCTTTCAGTGGTAGCCTGCATGATGTTTAGATCCCAAACATAAGCTTCAATAATTCAGATCTGTTACAAGCTTGAGGATGGAAAGAATACAGTCCTGATCAAAACTACATCCACTCAACGATGCAGACTTGACACAGCCACATATTTGAACTTATTTCAACACTACTGGTGTTACATAATGTATACTCATGTATGAAATGCGCTGCATATTTTCGTTTTTGTGCTCTAGCACACCTGATCTGGGACATGACAGGCCTGAGGATGAGCTGATGAGTTGCACGAGATGTGTGCGAACAGGAAAAACGCTAAACTCTTGCAATGAATCGGCATACCTACGTACCTTTTCTTATAGTTTCAGAGTCGTTACTGAATAATTCAGAACAGTTACTGAATAATATGCTTTAATATGAATAACTGAATTATAAGCTGGGACGTTAAGGGGTTAAGTAGGGTCAATACAGTACACCGAGTCAATACTGGCCTGAAATGCTTCATCGGTACTGGATCAGATTTGACACATTTTCTGATCCGATTCACCGGCACATTTCATGCTATAAACTCGTTATATATCGACTGACATGACAGATCTTCGCACGTGAACCCGAGACACAGATCGTCCTAAAGCAAGGCATCATCAATCCTTTTAGTGTTTTGCATTTTGAGTCGACTTGGCTACTAAGAGAACGTCGTGTATCGGGCATCAGCCGATACGCATACATCCCTGATTTGAAGTGCAATCGAGCGCACGATCCCTGTCTCTTTAAAATGTAATTCAACACGTGCTGATCTAAACTGGGAGAGCCAAAGTTGTGAATGGGGAACCTGATATTACCAAGCGGCCCAAGCATATCTGCTCGATATAAAACATGCAGCTAGTGACTCAATCTCTGAGACACTAGTGCGTTAGGGAGAAGATCACAAAGAAAAGAACTTCAGCAAGTAGGCTAATATCACTCAGCTGTAACAGCAAAACAACACCCAACGTGTCAGCTGCACTGTGCACTGTGGGGGTCCATCATCCAGACCAGCTCATTTAACATGTTACATTGTAACATTCCCCATAATTACAATTGTAACGCTTCACTTAACACCATAAGAGTTCAATCAGCACTTGCAACAATGTATCACTGCGAGCGTTTATTCAACACTTAGGATAGAACACTGGACTTTTTACTGCAGGTGGTTTTTATTTTCTATTTATTTATTTGTTTCTTTTTAAAAGGAAAGAAGTTTCTGAAAGTTAAAAAAAAAAAAAAAAAAAAAAAAAAAAAAAAACCAGGCTACGTTTTTAATAGCGAAATTCCTCTGGGGCTGCTCGTGACAGTTGAAGGGATTGTGTTGCTTGCTATAAGGGCCGCGGTATCAGATTTAACGGTTACATACCCGCCACCGGTGACGGCTTACGGAGAACGACCCACCGGGCTTTCCACTGCGGAGCGAAACGCGATAATTAGTCAGGGGGAAATAACAATCTCACGACAAAAGAAACACTTCCAACAAAGCCGAACAACAACAAACTTCAGTCATTTATTTATTTTATTTATTAAACAACAAGAAGAAGAAGAAGCGCACTCGCCTTTTTGCCGTCTCTGATTTTAACGTGTCCTTCCGCGACCGCCGAATCCGTCATCTTCCTCCGCTCATGGCTCCTGAACAGCTGCGGCTCTGCGGCGCGCGCGGATCACTTTTCAAAATAACTGCCACCGCCGCTGAGAGCTGCACGCGCTTCTTCTTCTTTTTTTTTTCTTCTTTTTTTTTTCTCTTTAATAAAAAGAGCTTCGCGCGCCGACGGTGGGGGTCTTAAAGCACTTACAGCACACGATCTTCATATTTGGCAAACGAGATCCAGTCTTATGCGCACATATGGGCCCCCTTTTAACGTTCCCTCAATATCATAATGTGGGCCCGCTCGTGCAGTGATGGGGATTGCTGGTCTTTTTCAATGAGGCTTTGCATTGCATTTGTGTTTGTTATAAAAAATCATTTAACGGCTCTTCAGATATGCGACTCGGCTCCCAACGTTCACTTTAAAGAGCCGACTCCGCTCCCAACGTTCACTTTAAAGAGCCGACTCCGCTCCCAACGTTCACTTTAAAGAGCCGACTCGGCTCCCAACCTTCACTTTAAAGAGCCGACTCGGCTCCCAACGTTCACTTAAAAGAGCCGACTCGTTCGTGAACGACACATTACTACTGGCCACTAGAATAGAAAGCTCCTTTATTGTCACATATACAAGTACAGTACAGTGAAAATGATTCTTCATATCCCAGCATGTTGGTGAGCTGGGGTCAGAGCGCAGGGTCAGACATGATACAGCGCCCCTGGAGCA
>JAOUQW010000031.1:4559950-4577107 GCA_028565825.1 Olivaichthys viedmensis | reverse complement strand
CATTTCATTTCAATGTATACGAGGTATATGGAGAAATGACAATAAAAACCTACTTGAACTTGAACTTGAACTTGAGAAGGCTACATGACACCTACATAAGACCTTCATGACAACTGACAAACATTTCTAAACGCTTATTCCAACAGGCGTCAACTGACAAACATTTATAAACACTTGTTCCAACAGGAACGAGTTGTTCGAATAAGTGTAATGTCCTGAAGTGCTGCAGGTGCGGGGGTGCGGACACAATCACAAAGCCGCTCTCTCTAAACAACATAGTTTATTATAGTTTTCCAACGGGGTTAAACACAAAACTAAGCACACCGCGACAGGTATGCTGACACACAAACAACAGGAGACAATACGGGACGGACACAGGCGGGTATTTAATCACTTAGAAATCAAAGAACGAAGGGAAAGGGACAGCTGGGAACATTTAACATGACTCACAAGACAGGGACAGGCGAACACACACACAAGTGCATGGCGGCCGTTGCCATGGCGACCGCCACGCTATGTCCCGCGCTCAGCCACGGGCGTGACATGTAAGAGTTGTTGGAATAAGTGTTTATAAATGTTTATGTCACTTTATGTCAGTTGTCATGAAGGGTGTATGTAGGTGTCATGTAGCCTTCTGAACACTGCCCTACAGTAAAGTGTAACCCATTTTTATAAGGGGAAAGCTGTAGAGATCTTACTAGGCCAATTTAGTAGTATCTTGGGCATTAAAAAAACATATTAAACAATTTATTTTACATAGATAATTTTCAGTGGTTTAAAATGACACAGGGTACTAAGTACTAATATTCAGAGTATTTGTAGCATTTCGAAACATTATGAACTGTTACCTTGATTTTTATATATGCAACCAAATGGCATGTTGTTTCCCATATCCGATTTTTTCTAAACTCTTTGTGTGTCTGTTTGTGTGTGTGTGTGTGGGGGGTTGTTTGTGTATGTGTGTGTGTGTGTGTGTGTACGTGTTCAGACTCAGGGCAGCAAAGGCTTTAGTGAAGGCTGTGTCCTTGGAAGGGACAGAGGGTCAAACAGAAGAGCCAAGCATAAAAAACCTCCCTCCTGTGATTGTGTGTGTGAGCGTGTGTGTGTGTGTGTGTGTGTGTGTGTGTGAGAGAAAGAACGATAAAGAGTATATATGTGCCAGCAGGCATTGTGCCCAGGCAAGACTGGCCGCAGGATCAAAGGCTGGCATACTGGAAGCACAGGCTCTCTCTCTCACACACACACACACACACACACACACTTTCATCTCATTCTTCTGGAGAGCGGTGCACCACACACACGCACACACACACGGACGCGTTTTGCTCTGAAATATTCAGCCGGAGTCCTATTCAGGTTTCATCCACAGGTTTATGCATTAAAGATGAGTAGACACACTCACACACCTTTGTCCACTGAAAAAGTGGACGGGGGAGTAAAAGTTGTGTGTATGTGTGTGTGTGTGTGTGTGTGTGCGTGTGTATGTGTGTGTGTTGGTTACCGTGGCGACCTCCCTCTCTGGCACCCCCCTGAGGCGAGCGTAGAACTCCAGATGCTCTCGTCCTGTTAGCAGGTCATCAATGGCATCAAACTGAGGACAATAACCCATGTTCTGATGGACCTGGCTCATCTCTGTGCGGATACTGCAGAGAGACAGACAGAGATAGGGAGGGAGGGAGAGAGAGAGAGAGAGAGAGAGGGATGTCACCACGCTTTTACTCACTCGTTCATTTATTTTTCAGGTTTTATCCACTCATCCTATTCCACTGGCCCATTTTATCTTATTCTTTACCCTTTTTTCTGTCCATTCATCCACTCATCCAGCCCTTCATTCCTCTTACTGCTTTCTTCCTTCTATGCATCATCCACCCACCATCTATTTATCCATACATACATACATCTCTCTGGTTCACTTGATCATTTATCATCTTAATTAATTAATCCAATTGCCAATTCGTTCCGATCTGTCTTTTTTTCTATCTATGCATACATTTTACCCCATTCTCCTTTTCTTCCATCCATGCATCCCTCTTTCCAATTTACTTTTTCGTTTGTCCACCCTACCACCTGTCTATCCATGTCATTCTCTTTACTTCATCCCCCCCATCCCTTTCTTTCTCTATCTTTCAGTCAGAACTTCAGAAAGGCAGGTGCTCTCTCTCTGTCTATGTGCCTGATTTTTGTCAGTTCCCTTCACAACTTCACAGCCTTTTCAAACATCATACACACACAGAGAGACGTGTGTGTGTGTGTGTGTGTGTGTATACATTGATCTCTTTATGGAAACCAAATATCGCTATAGTTAGAGGAATATGTGTTCATTTTGACCTTGTGGGGACTTTGATTTTTACGAAACATGCAGCTTTTATTCAAAAAAACTAAAAGCGCCAAAATATTTCCTTTTGGTGACTGAGGTTAAGGTCAGGGGTACCGAGGTTATTGACTGTATACTTCAAACAAAAAACTAGTTTTTAAGCAAAAAGATGACTTTTGATCAAGTAAAACGGCATGGACACATTTGAGGTAAAACTTAAACATACGTCTGTGTCTCATCCTTTTTTTTCTTTGCAAAATAAGCCAACACTACAACCATTTCCTTTCTATGTCTCATTTCTGCCTCTTTCACTGCCCTCACCGTTTGTTCTTTGTTATATTTTACTGTTTGTTCCACTTCTTTTTTTTTTTTTTTTTTGTTCAGTTTGGTAGGGTTGTAATGTCTGTGTGACAAAAGCAGCCAAGTGGCCGTTCAAAAGCAGCCCAAAAATTCAAAATGAGCCCCTTTCAAACTCAATACACAGCTTGACTATCACTGCAAAATGTATTGTAATATAAAAGTAACATCATACAATACATTTTTAACAATGCGGTATTAAAATATGCAGCCTCCATAAACAGTTCTTTCATCACGTTCCTAAAATGATCTCGTATTGTTACGGATATTGAGATAAATAAAGAATAGCTATGAGAATGAATAGACCAGTTAATTGACGCACAACATACATTCATACAGTAACACACAAAGTACATATTAAAACCAGGAAAACTGCAGACCGGGCAACACGGATCTCATGACATCGGATTGTCTTACAGCCTTAAAACTATTTAGTGGTGCAAAGAGCCCTAGAAAGATCTTTCTTTTTGAGTATATTTACAACTGCCTGTTCGACTGTGGTTCTTTTGTTTAGTTCTTTTGTTGTTTAAAGCGTACCGGGGGCTTTACTGAGGTTACGCTTAGATTTAGGTTACTGAGCTGAAGGTTACTGAAGTTAAGGTTAGGGTTACTGGTTAGTGTTAGTGTTATTGCAGTTAGAATTAAGGTTAGGGTGTGTGTGTTTGTGTCTTTGTGTGTGAATCCATGGATGTGTGTGTCTCTTGCTCAAACAGACTCTCACTCAGCCTCAGTGTGTTTAACAAGCTCCCAAAAGACTGACACAGCATTAAATAGAGTGTAGAAGAAAGCCAAAGGCACCGAAAGTGCGGGAAACATGGAGATATTTTGTCTTTCATCTCCAATGGCCCAGAGTCATCGACAGTGTGTGTCTGAGGTTGCCGGGCTCAACACACACGCGATACATCAACACACATCCATGTTTATGATAAAGCCAACAGACACAAGACTGAAGAAGTGTATGTGTGTGCGCCTATGTGTACCTGTATCCACTGAGGAAGGCTTCTCCTCCCGAGGGTCGGATGTCTCCAGTCAGCATTTTAAAAGTTGTGGTTTTACCTGCCCCGTTAATACCCAGTAGGCCGAAACACTATCACAAACACACACACACACAAACATAATGCACCATGAATGTTAATGTTAACAGACACACACTGCTTGTGGATTCATCAGCACGGTTGGAAATTTGGGTTTTGTTTGACTGACCTCAGCAGCAGGGATACCCACGTTGATCCTGTCCACTGCTGGAACCTTCTTACCCGAGTACACCTACAGACACACACAGAGAGAGAGAAAGTTTACATGTAAAAGATAATCTGATTACTGCAAAAAAATATTTTGGCAGTAACTTAAACAACGCCTTTATATGCGCTAGGCTGATAATTGGAAAACTCTGGCTCAACACAAGTCAATAATTGCATTTTCTTTACAAGTAGTGAAGCTATTATTTTAATTAAGTTTAATTTCTCAAACGTAAGGTGGTAATGTCACCACTTTTCACATCAAGTAGTTTGTTAGTAATTTATATTATGTATTATATATTGTATATATGTAATCCGTCATGTTATGTATGTCTTGTTGGTTGGTTTAGGAACACAATTAACTTGAGGTTATTGGCTGCAAATGAGTCAGCTTTCGAGTCGTTTTACAAGGAAATATTTATTTGGTAGTTTTTAAGGTTGCAAATTGCACACAATTCTGTCCTTCGTCAAGCTGCCGTGATTTTGATCCAAATACAGAGATGAGTGTTTTTCCTTTTTAGAGATAAGTAAGTAATAATGTAAAGGAATGGAGGACAGCGACAGTGCAAGGGAAGCAGACAGAGAGAATGGAGGGAAAGGGAAGACACAGACAGACAGACAGACAGATAGATAGATAGATAGATAGATAGATAGATAGATAGATAGATAGATAGAAGTGAAGGATAGAAAAAAAGATAAAGATGGAGAGACAGAGAAAGATAGAGACAGAGGGCCAGATGTACGTACATCAGGAGGCAAAACGCAACTTGATGCGGATGCAAAATGCTCTCGCAATGCGTCTGAAATTAACCTTCAATTTACCGAGGCTGTAGCTCATTGCGCAAACTGCGCCTGGGACCTCCTACTAAATGCGCTTTGCGTGAGGCGCAAATTGCGGATTAAAATCCACTGTGAAGTGGAAATGGTCAACCACAGATCTGTCAAAAAGCTTGAGACTAAAGAGGAAATGCAAGTTTAGTAACAAAGATTATGTGTCAATAAATGAAGTTCTCATTAAATAAAGACTCTCGTGTCAGAACAAGTAAACGTTGTGGAGGGCATTAATATGGCTAATATGCCATTTGATTAGGCTACTAATTGGTTTTAATGAAAATACTGTTGTGTAGAATAAGCAGAATAAGCTACTTTGTATAAAAGTGTGCAATTTAACTGTATACAATTTTTCTTGTGGTCATGTCTATAGCATTTGGTAATGTCACAAAAGTTCTGTTTAATGTGTTGAATGTCTTCGTTAGATGTGAGGAAAATTGATGTATGTGTTCCTGACATATGTGCTATGACCAGGGTTGCCAGATCTGCACAACAATAGCTGCCCAAAACCTCCCTAAACAGTTATTTCACCAAGGTTCTTAAAATGGTCTTGTATTATTACACATTTTGTCATAAATAAACAATATCTATGATGAAGAATGAAAAACCACCAGCACTGGCAGTTCAAAGGCACCTAAATTGTGACAACAGGGGAGTGGAGGACAGAGGGATAGATAGATAGATAGATAGATAGATAGATAGATAGATAGATAGAGAGAATGAGAGATATGGAGATACTAAAAGACAGAAAATGAAGGGCATGGGACAGAAAAACAGAATAGATGGGAGTGATGGACAAAGATATAAATAGAAAGATAACTTATATAATTGCCCTTTAATGTAAAACACCATTCAGTTTCCACTTTCTTCTCACTCGTTTACTTTTCACCGAATCGCTCTTTCTGCTCTTTGTCAAACCAAATCTTGCTGTAATTGAAAGTGACACTGCTGAACCTTCTGTGTTTGATCTTGTCATTCTGATGATGTGATGGTGATGCTTTAACTAAATGTGATCATGCCAATAAAACTCACTGAACTCAAGTGAAAGCAGAGAGAAAGTGTGTCTGGTATGTAACACATGATTATAGTTTTCTTACTAATTTAGTGGACAAGTTATTTGTAATTGTTTTGACTTACAATTTCATTTCTGTGTGAAATAGCCAATGTAGTCACCAAATATTTGCTCTGAATTTTTTCCCCCAATAGTTAAGTGATGACTTTATATCAGCTAACTTATAGTTTGATTACAAAAGTAGTGGGCAGCTAAGTTATCTGCATTTGTCTAGACTTACGATTTTTTTTATGATAAGAAATGGCCACAGAATGTAGTCATCGAATATCCGTTCTGTCATCTACAACAGTTAAGTAATTATTTTATTCCTCCTTCCCCTAATGGAGTTTTTGGGGCTAGTACACAGTAGCGCAGGTTAGCCAACTAGCTATCTTAAATTTGAATTACAAATGTAGAGAGCAGCTAAGTTATTTGTAATCATTTTGACTTTTTTCTGCTATTAAAGTGCTGCTTTCTAAGATACTCATGAGATAGTATAGGCAGCAAGGTATCAAGGCAGCTGCCTTCTGTTTTTTCAAGTTTCTATGCGCAAAGCAAGAGGAGCATTTTTCATTAAGAGAGCAGTGAGGTAAGTCTGATCTGCCCGACATGAATCAGAGCACAGTGGCCCTTAAGCCCTTCGCCTCAATACAGAAGAGCCAGATGAACAAATTCAGAAAATCTAAACCTCCGGGCAAAGGCAGGTGGTCAGGATTTAAGCCTGCTTAAGCTCACAGCGGTCAGGAATGTTATAACGAGAGCCAATAGTTATTAGGTTTAAAAAGTGATTCATGGCTCTGATATCACTATGCGTCTGTAACATTAACATAATCTGTGGGGTAATGACCCCATCATGATGACATATTTGATGTATTAGAGCCAAGGGCGCAACTTTGGGTTGAACATTGGAGGGGTTGAACAGGACTTTCTATGGGGGTCCGGGGGCATGCAGCCACGGGAAAGAAATGGCACAAAGTTATTAAACAGCCTTTAGAAATATGCAAAAATATAACTATCTAATTTCACCACAAGAATTCCAACCTATATATGACATAGTTTGAACAGTTAGAGAACCAACCTTCTTCTGAAGTGAAAATAAAACCTATTGTCGTGGCACTCATGTTTCTTGCGATTTTATTGATAGTCAAAAGTCTACACAATCTCTTGTGGTGTAGACTTGTAAAAATCTGTGCTAAACACACCAAAAGGCATGCTATTGCTCGTAGAAATTTACAGTAATATGCCGTCCTTGACGAACTTCAGTGTGAAGTTAGAGAACATTTAAGCCCTTGTTTCCTGCCCTGGGCGCAGAGTTTTTTAGAGGGGGCAACACAAATATTTAAAAAATTATTAGAAACACCAATATTTTTGTCATGTCATGTGGCTTTTAGATTTTCAAAGTTAGAATGCTTTCAATGTGATTTGGATGACAGTATAGTTTCAAGACTTATTCTGCTATTTTCTAAAAACTGTTTATGTACAAATGGTACTACTGAGTTGAACGATTTTTTTTTTTAGAAGAGAGTGTGTGATTATTTAGGTGTGCAGTTGGCACGATATGAAACAGAAGGTTATAAACTTCCTTTACTTATTATCTACATTAGCTTTGTAGCTCCAGTACGAAACGAAGGAAGCAAACTTTGGACACTAAATTGTGTACATTTCGTTTTTGGCCAAACTATTCCTTATTATACAGAGAATATATAATACAACCAGCTCAACAATAATGTAGTACATGTTTGGGTTTACCTCGGAGGGCCCAAACCTTTCTCAGCAAATTCCCCCCACCTTTACTTTGCATATCTCCTGAAGATCACGTATCATATTTCACAAGTTAGTCATGTCCTATCATCTGGGCTTATAGCAATAGGATTGACTCTCATTCCATCACAATGTGTTCCATAGTTATAGTGTAGCCGCCCTTGCGGAACTGGCGGGAACCGGCGACGAGTCTGTAGGAGACTTCTGTGATGACACTTCCTGCTACAGACGTCCTGTGTGTGTGACATCTGCTCACAGCGTCCGTGTTAATGATCAAAGAGAGTGCGCGCGTTTGTGAGACGGAACGTCCTCGGTCCTGTACTCCATCTTATCAGGGCAGTTACAGCCGGGTGCGCACACACGCTGTATACGTGCAGTGTTGAGTAGATGCAGCTGTTGGGGAGATGAAGCTCAAGGCTGGTAGCTGAAGCTAATCTCGTTCTGCTCACCGCACGATGGGCTGATTACAGAGCAGCGGCCACCAACCAGCCCATAAACCAGTCGAAACCTGCTTCTTAAGCAAATACCCAACCCATTGCTGGAAAGTGGAGCACTTGAGAGTGGCCTTGAGAGGTGCTGGCGTATTTTCAGGCCAATAGACTTTTACTGCATATTAGCGCTGAGCCATTAGACTCACCTCCCTCGGTCCTACTTCCTGATTCAAGGACAATGAAACAATGAAAACAGTGGTCCCTGGCTGAGACACAAAGCTTTATCCGGGTGCACCTTAGCTTAAAGCTCCGAAACGCAGCCATGATCTTTAACAAACGGCACAGTACCGCTTTTCGAGAAGGTGAATGAATTTTGGCTAAAAGTAAAAGCAAAAAACAACCGGATTTTGACACGCTAACAACCAATTTCCTGCTCTGGGACACGTGGTGACTAACATTCCCCTGACTTGGGGGCAACAGAAACATGACATGGAAGAAACAGGAAGTGTTTCTTCTAGGTGAGGTCACAGGTCTCTAAAAGTGCTATAAAAACAGCCACATGTTACAAAGGGAACATTAACACAAATTGAGAAGATTGTTGTAGTAACTACCTGAATTTTGTCAGGCTAATGACTGATTTCCTGATCCGAGACATGTGATACCTAATACTATCAGGCAGACCTTGGTGAGGTCACAGGTCTTTAAAAGTGCCCTAAAAAAGCAGCCCTGACCTTAAATAAGGGCCCAATAACACTGAGGGTTTCAGAAATGGTTACAAGTAGAATTCCTTTGAGAAATTAAAACCCTTAACCATCCAAAGAACCCTTGAGAAGCCCTCCTTTCTAAGAGTTTACTGAATTTCCTGATCTCAAAATTTTAAACAAAAGACAACACTGATTTAAAAAAATGTTTTAGTTATAATTTAGTTATATTCATTCCCACTCTCTCCCCTGTTGCATGACATCTACTGACTCAGGACAAAGGCTAACACATGCTTCCTCTGACACGCATGAAGCCCTCACATCAGTTTTAAACTGCTGCTCATGAAACGAGCATAGGCCTATGTCATAGGCTTCCTGCTCTGTGATGTGGGATAACTAAAAGGTATCACAAAAGAAAAAAACAGAAAGGAGGTTCAAGAAACAGAAAGTACCTTGGTGAGGTCGCAGATCCTGAGCAGGTCGTTCTGGGCTCCGCCTCTGTGCACTCGCTCGTGCTCTCGAGCCACGTCTTCATCCTCCTCTCCTGTAGATTTTGCCAACCCTGTCAGTGACCTGCACCATGCCATTCAATATTAGCGTTAAACAGGTGTGATGCAGTGTTCTTTTTCCACTTTCATAACAATCTTTATATTATGTATTATAATTAAATATGCCCGACTCCCCTGCTAAGACCTTTTAATTACTCTTGCAACGACTCTATATAGGCTGTCCTGTTTGCGCCCTTGACAAATTAACAGCAGAAATTGCTGTCTGACTAAAGTCTGACTAAACAATTTTATTCTGCTAGCTGTGTTTCCAGCCCTACTGTTTAATAAAGTATCAACAAAATGTTTCTGGTAGTGGACTTGCACTTTTGGACCCTATTGTAGCATGGGACTCTTGTATAGACTGTTGTACAATGTAATCCAGGCTTTGTATTATGTCTCCTACGTGTCTTATGATCTTGAGTTCAGAGCTCACCTGGGTTTGCAGAAGAACTTGTACTGGAGGAGGAGGGTGAAGCTGAACATGACTAGACCCTCTATTGCCATGGCGAACAGATTCTTCCCCACCATTTTCCAGCTCAGAGGGTCCTCAAACCTATCCTCTCCTAAGAACGAGAGATTTTGAAAGAGTATACCTGAGTAGGCTTGTGCCGGTATTCAATGTTCATATCACTACAATTGCCTACATTTTTAGCATGATTCATGATATTATCATTATACAGCAATCTTTTAAACTGGATCATATTTAAACACCGACTTTACTGCTCTTCAGTAATGTCATTGTACAGTGCGGGAGGGAGGAGAATTTACATGTATTTTAGGGTTTGTAGCAAAATTTGTCAGTATCTATAGCCAGGGTCAAAACACAAGCGGGCAAGTTTAGCACAGGTTAATCAAGCAGGCAAAAGGACTGGGAACTAGGGAAAACCAGGAACACACTGGGAAACTAGAAAATGCAGCTTAGAATTGCAGAAAAAATGCAGGACTTGACCCAGAACAGAAAAAAGACTGTTAGAAATGTATACCATCTACATACTATTACTTGTTTTAGTATGCAGTATAGTATGCAGTATGCAAGAATGATCCTTTGGCATAATTACAAAGTCATGTGACTATCTGTCAGTCAAATTCACTTGTGGACGCATACTTACAGAATAATGTTAAACTGTTTAATTTCTGTGCAGAAATTACTGTGACGCAAAATCTGTTCTATTTTAGTAGTTAAAGACAAGAATTATCCAACAAGGTGGTGGAGAAAAGCTTTAAGGAAGTAAACAGCTTTAGCTTTAATTGTGGAACAGTACAGCAATTAGACAATTAGCATAAATAGGTCATTTTCTCTTCTTTATCGAGTATTAAGCTGTCACAGCCAGTTAAGAACAAGCTTTTTAACCAGAATTGAGAAAAATGCTAGTATTAAATGTAGCTAATTCCAGAAATAGTTTAATTCATACAGTATCAAATTCATACATAAAAATACACAAAATTAACTGTAAAAGTGAATATATTGAACACAAAGAAAATACATGATCATTTCTCATCTACAGATTAATACTCACAGAACCTTTTATTATTTTTTTGTTTGTTTTTGAAAACGAAATGACTGCATTGCATTGTGGGTTGCAGTACATTGTCCGGGTGTCTTTGGCATCCTGGAAATACTGTATTACTGTTGTTCACATACTGCATACTACATATTGCTTTTGGGTGAGGGATGAATATGAGTAGTACACATGGTATTATATTTAGAACTTAAGTAGGGAAGCAAGAGAACCAATCACCAGAGGGAGAGTTTATATGAATAGAAAGATGTAAATATGAAAAGTGGGAAATAAGGACCACGTGCAACCAATGAATAGAAAGAGTGAGGGTAAATGAGAACAGGACCCTATGACCATATAAGCAAAGTGGGGAGCAAAAAGGGACACAGAGTGTGATGCATCAGTAGGGACACAATCAGGGTGGATGTAACAGTCATTTTTACATAATACCACATGACAATTAATATTAATAGTAATAAGTATAATTTAGAAATCCTTTAAAAATGAGTTAAAAAGCTTATAAAAGCTATATAAGAGATTATATTAAACCTTGCAAGAGTAAAAAGGGTCGGCTTTAAAAGAGGAAATTTAAGAACAGTCTCTTTTTTGAGATAGGATGTTCCAAAGTTTGAGTGCTAAGACAATATATGAATAAATAAATAGGAAGTCAAGTTACAGTTTTAGATATCATCTGTCACGGTGTAGCGGCAGGACGGAGAACACAGGCACAAGCCGATCAACATTAATCATTTATTAGACCAAATATAAACTAAATCCACACGTAAAATTAAACACATGACAGGAAACATTAACCGACAAACTGGACAGGAACACGAGGGCTTTAAATACACACACTGATTACACAGACGAACGAGACGCAGGTGGGATCAATCACATTATGACACAGGGGCAATCACACACAAACAAAAGCGCATGGTTGCGCACGTGGCAGCCGTCACCATGGTGACCGCCACGCTAAGTCAACTTGACATTGCAATATTGCCTTCAAATTTAGCCAAATCTAGAAGAGGATGCCTAACACTGCCTAAAATGCTGTCTATCTAAAATGCCTCCTAATCGGAACACAGCCCCAGTGACAATAATCTGGAGGGTCCAGGATAACATTATCACGCATTTGCATATCATGATATTATCAGCAGTACATCCTGGTACTAGATTCAGTTGCATTAGACCTCTTTAGTTGTTTCTAAATGTGCTGCTATGAAAGACTTATGCTACTTGCTATCTCTAATGCGCTGTTCTTGAATCTCACTCCGCACTTCTCCTCTTTACTAAATATTGATTTGGTCTCTGCTCTGTTTCCCTAACACTTCCTTTCCTATTCTGTCTGAATCCAGTGTCTTCCTCTGGTCTTTCAGAGAAAAGGCACTGCATGAAAACATTCTGGTTTAAAAAACAGAACACCAGGAAGAAATTGACCTGACATGCAGAGCGCCTAACTGCTGAATGTCAAAACTATGTTCCGAAAGACCGTGTAATTTGAATAATTATTCTGAAATTGTTCACTACATTCGTTTTAACAATCGCCAATAAACAGAAACAGATGGCTATTTACAAAGTTTATTGTCCACAGTTAAACTGCTCAACTTGTTCCAACTGATCTATACTGATCTATCCAGTATTAGTTGATGATCTGTAATAAGATGTTTGCATGTCTGATCGATAATAAAACTCTTGCATACGGAGTGAGTTTCCAGCAGCTTTCTTTTCTTACAAACCTGGATGTTTGCATCACACATAGTGATACCAGATCATGAATTTATTTATATAACACTACAAGTTACATAATTTTGCGTCCTATGTAACGAAGCCATCCAGTGAAAACAGTATGGAGAGGAAGTGACACGACCTAAACCAACTCAATGTTTTAGAAACTCTTCATTAGCATCCATTATTTCATGATCACTGGAAATATTAAAATAAATATTTGAATTTGTGACTAAATCCATCATGTAGCACGGTCAACAATGTTTTCCAACGTCTCGGGCAAGATCTACTTGTAAAATTAGAGATGTCTATCTGGACCAAAGACCAAAATTACCAGCCTTGAGGTTATTACAAAACAGTAATAAACAGTATTTTGGGCTGCAGTTTTCTGAAAGGAACGAAAACACAGACACTGCCGATTCAGAAAGAAATAAAATCCCCAAGTACCACCAAAACAAATCCCATTTTAATAGGACTCTATGTAGTAAATCTATAATTTCTATATGATCATTATACTGGCAGATATAAAGATGGAAATATCTAGCAATTGCACTGGCAGACGTCCCATCCGTATACTTTGTTAAAGAACGTGTGCTGCTGGTTTTATCTTCTCTTTCATTCTTCTTATGCTCTCCAGGGGTGTGTGTTAGACTTCCTGTCATCTGTCCCATCTTTTCTCAATCACTTCATCCTCTCTCTTATCCTCTGCCAAACACTTATGCCTAAATATATCTGAGAGTCTGGCTGCAAAATATGTACACACACAGACTCATTCCCGGAAGCCTGTGTGTGCGTTGCACAGAATGTTCTACCACTAAATATATTCAGCCAAAAATATAAAAAATTAGGGCCGGATGAGTAAAGATGGATGAGGGATGAGGTAGTGGATGGACTAGGGTATAGGATAGAGGAGGAGCCAGGTCATGGACCCCTAGTCTAATGGATTAGAGGATGGGATAGGGTATGAACTCGAAGATTGGTCTATTTTCTTCCCCCGAAATGGCCTTACTGGTAAATATTGCAATTATTTTCAAATGTCTGGCATGATGCAGCACTTTCCTCCATTGTCCATGCTAGTTTTGTTTTCATGGCAGTTTACAGTGAAGATATTAACCTTGGTGTTGGCATGAGTGAGTGTGTGTGTGTGTGTGTGTGTGTGTGTGTGTTTCTTACCCATGCTGCTGAAGAGTGTAGCCATAGCCTGGTTCTTGGCCATGTCGATGAGGCCACGCCCCAGACAGAAGTGAGGAAAGATCAACAACACTTGCTTCACTATGTTATTGATATCAGTGATGTTCTAAAGAGAGAGAGAAAGTGAGATACAGAGTAAGTGAGAAAAAAATAAACATGACACATCACAAGGTGTGATGTCAAAAGTGCAAAATATTAGTGTGTCTGTGTGTAAGTAGTGTGGTGTGTGTGTCATTAAGTGTGGCACAAAAAAGGCAACTGTATTCTTACCCATAATTAAGGAACACACACAACGCTACATTTGTACACTGTTACCGCACCTCACTGTGTGACATTTTTATCACTTAACACATGCACACACGCACACACACACATGCATGCACACACGCACGCACACACTCACACTCACACAGTCTTTAATTAAAGTCTACTCTTTTTTTTCTTACATTATGAGGACCAGGATTTTTGGCCCCACAACACCTTTTGTCTTAATGGGGAGGGAGTGTGAACAGGATGAAAATGGAGAGATGAATACAGACACACATACACACACACATAGAAGAAGTCTATTTTATGATACATTCAAAATGACTGAAAGCTTCCATCTTTCTTCACCAGAGACAGAGAGACAGTGAGAGAGAAAGAGACAGAGACAAGGAGCAAGCAAGATACAGATATGGAGACTGAGGCCTAATGTATTTAGTTTTCAAGAGCAACAGAAAGCCTTTGTGTTCTACACCCTACAGTGGGTTCTGCAGTGTCTTTTTAATCATGTTCTGAAGAAGCCACTCTGGATAAATAACTATAAATGTAAATGTAGTGGGTTCAGCATGTTCTGCATAACTGCAGTGCGTTCTGCAGTGTATTATGCAGCGTGTCCTGCAGAACTGCATTGAGTTCTTTAGAATTGTATGGGTCCTGCAGTGTATTCTGCCGTGGTGGGTTCTGCAGAACTGTTATCTATTCTGAACTAGGTTCTGCAGAGGGTTTTGTAGAACTGATTTGTGCTGACCAGAGTGTGGGTTTTACTTTTCAGAAGCTAAGGCCTCAGTTATATTTCCCACATGACCTTTGACCCCTGCACCTCAATAAAAAGAAACAGGAAGATGAATAATTTTCTTTTCTCCACCGCCCAAAATATAAATTTCAGTGGAATTTTCAACATTTTGGTGTGAATAAATTTTGTGAGCGAAACTTTGCTCTGAATTCTCATTGTTGACCAATAGCACGACTGCGTTGGCATGTAAATAACATTTATAACGTGAACGTTTTTTCCTAAAAAAAAGTCAGAAATGTATCATTCCAAATTCTCCATTTCTATTTTTTTTATCGTTTATGGTTAGCGAGTTAATCAGGGTAAACACGCATCTCTCCATAGACTTGCATTGGCGTATGACCGAGTCTCGCCCCTCCTAATGTGGCGGGGGCATTGACGTATCAAAGTAGTTAGCAACAGCGGCTAATGCGGCCTCTAGGTTTCCTGTGTGTATGATTTTAACTCTGTGTTCATACCGGCGGCGATTTTTCACTTCACGTCGCCATATGTTGGTCTCTCGTAGGCATTCCTGAATAAAGTTTACTGCTGGTTGTCGTAGTTTCATTGGTAGTGCTTAGCTAGTGAAATACAGTAGCTCTCTGTAATAATTTGTGGATTGATATATGTTGTACGTTTATTTTCCTAAATATATCAATAGATCAGTTCTGAACCAGTTTCATCCTTGTAAGATCAAATCAGTTAATGGCAGTAATAAAGGATGTTAATACGCTAATCAAACTCATCCAGGATTCCTGAAATTTCATGAATAAATTGCATCAAATTGCAAACTACTTCGCAATCTTTCCCTCCATCTTGACTTAAAAATTAAGCATCCTGAGTACCACTGTCCTCATTCCAATTGGTAGTCACCACATTGCTTAGAATCTAATTTGCATAAAGTTCAACTGATATTGAGATGTTAAGCTTTGTCGCATCGTGTCGCTGCTGATCTGAACTCAGGTTACGGATCTACAGTCAACTCACTGTGTGCAGGATCAAGGCGCGAACAGAGACAGAACTCAACACGCAGCGTGTGACTAATGCCAAAAACATCAAATCCCATCTGCTTTTCTCTCCCTCATCAGGCCGAGTGTGCAGAGGGGCCTCAGACCCCGCCAAGCAACAAGGACCACTTTCCTCAGACTCCCACCGTAAACTCATAAATCATCTCGAGCGCCTAAATCTCCTTGGCACTCGGGTGATCCATATTTCCTCCAGCACTCCGCCTTTTCTTCTACACTCACACTCACACTTGTACACACACTCAGATTGTTCACGTTCCCACTGAGACATCTCCTCACCGCAGGGAGTTGGAGAATATAAGGACAGAGGAGGAAAATAAAACACATGTGTCTCAGAGGAAATGTTGGACATCTTGGATTGTGTGTGTGTGAAGTACGCTGTCCTGTTAGCAAAAACATTGGCCATTTGTTACACAACTTCACTTTACTAGCTGAGTGTGTGTATAATATCACTTATGCTTGTATTTGCATCACTAATTGTGAAGGTAAGCAGCATTTTAGGACTGCATTTGTCCAATTCGGTACCTTAGGTACCTTATTTTGGGCAGCCACAGCTAATAAAGAACGTTATCAGAACATTTAATGTATTCAACAGGTATTAAGAAGGTTAGGCTGAAATGTTACTGCAATGTTCTGAAAACATGCGATATTAAAATCACCTCACAATGTTCTCATAATGTTGCTAATGTTGTAGGAACGTTTATAAATGTTATGTAAAAACCTTTAAAAAAAAAAAAAACTAGAAAACTTGACAGATTGAACCCTCAAGGAACCAACAGTTCCTAAAATTGTATTGTTCAGAAAACATTCTGCTAACCTACAATTGTTAGCCGGGGCATAGCATGCGTCCTTGGTGTAGGCAATCCCATAATTCTGTTCATCGGAGCAAATTTGCCTGAAAAGTTTGACAAACATGGTGGAGCAAACTGTTGAGCAAACTGAGGAGTAAAGTTACATTTACAAATGTAAATTAATCACGTGTCTCGTGTGCTAACAGTCATATTTTGAATGAGTGTTTCTAGAAATTAAATAACTAGCGTAATGTGCCCTGACAACTTGTGTAGCTTTCTTATGCCTCTAACCTGCTAGCCACTAGGGCGAGTTAGCTTTAGTTAGCCAGCTAGCTAGCTATGCTAATCAGCGAAAAGTAGTCTAGTACTGTTCAGCACCAGATGACTACCTAGTTCAGTATTAACTAGCATATGTAATAGGACCTAACAAATCATGTAGCTACCTAATGCCTATAAGCTGCTAGCCACTATGGTTAGTTAGCCTTAGCAAGCTAAGCGGGTTATGGGCATTAGCTAGCTAGCAAAGTTATTCAGTGAACAGTACAGTCGTGGCCAAAAGTTTTGAGAATGACACAAATATTAATTTTCACAAAGTTTGCTGCCTCATTTTTTATGATGGCAATTTGCATATACTCCAGAATGTTATGAAGAGTGATCA
>JAOUQW010000031.1:4512005-4522440 GCA_028565825.1 Olivaichthys viedmensis | reverse complement strand
ACACACACACACACACACACACACATACCCCAACTGTGACACATGCTTAGAGTGATGTGGACAGGGTATTTTTCTTTTCTTCAGAGGCTCAATGACTCACTCAGCCAGTGACGCCTTTTGCCAAAATAAAACAGTCGTCATTAACAGGGAGAGCTGGAGGCGAAATCACGTTACTGCCCTTCACAATCACACACACACATGCTTGTACTACTATGCTTGTGAGGACTTTTATTGACAGAATGATAACTGTAGGTAATTAATGCTAAGCCTACACCTAAACCTAACCCTACCCTTAACCTCAGTGACCAAAAGCAAATCTTTTGGCTCTTTTACTTTTTTAAATAATACTTTTTTAATTGCAGTTTTTGTAAAAAAGCAGTTTTTCTAGTGAGGACCAGCCAAATGTCGTCACTAGAGCAAAAAAGTCAGATGTTCCTGTCCTTGTGGGCACATTTGGTTCTCACTCAGATATCAAAACAGGAACACACACACAGACACACACACACACACGCACACGGAGACAGAGTGAGTGGGATGTGGCATTTCAGACCAATGAAAACAAACTCATATACCATACAAATAATACACACGTATACACACACACACACACACACACACACACTTTCCCTGCGGCCACGGGCAGAAACACACATAGCATCGTTAGACAACAGAGCGATAAATCTGTGCGGCCATATTGAGGGTGATGTGTCAGTCTTAATCCGACACAATGAGAATCCTCAGACTGCACGAAGCCCACACACACACACACACACACCTTTCCTCTGTCTGCAGGCATGCAGTGATGAAGATTAAAACGCTCTATCCCACGTTCCCTCCCTTCCTCTCTCTAAAGGACACTCCACAGGATGAATAAGCAGGACGTGAGCTAAAGGTCACTTGGATGAGGCGGATCGAGAGCAAAGCCCCTACACACCATTTATTACTGCTCTCCACCTCAAAGGCCAAAACACTCGCCTATTACTCTTGATTTGGCGCAATAGTCGCTAGGCCAACCATGCATGGATAACACGCTCAGAATTTCCCCTCTGTGTTATACTCTGCTCTGTGTGTGTGTGTGTGTGTGTGTGTGTGTTCCATCCACGTTTCTATTACATGGGACAAAACACTCAGGTCTGCCTTTTCCTTATCAGCCTGAATATGAATGGTTTTACAGTAGAAATGTTTATATAGTAGAATTTGTGTTTTTTTTTTAATTTCTATACTGTTCAATTGACCACATTTGAGTTTTGTTTTCTATTACATCATCAATTTATGTCTCTAAAAAATGCCATGTCTTTTAAGTACAAAGCCAATTTTTAAGTAAGTGTTCCATTACAGTCCATCTAATTTGGAAGAGATTAATACAAATGCAAACAAATGCAAAGTCAAATTAGGTCATTTTGACTGGTAAAGAATATTTAACTTATATAATTACATTTTATCATTTGATTTATTACTTATGATTCAATTGAATAAATCGCATTAAATCTAACCAAACCGAGCATTACAGTCAAAAGCCATGTTCACACAAGGTTAAGTGCAAAAGTTTGCACCTCATGGTTGCTGGTAAAGGAAAATATACATCTATTTTACAATTTATCTACAAAAGAAAAATTAATTCTAAGAAGTTAAAAATTAAATGTTGGTGTGTCCTCCAACAAGACACAAATCCAAAACATATGGCAAAATCAACAAAATAAAGTTATGCTATGATCCTCTTGGTCTCTAGATCCAATTTGAAGAAGTGCTTACTTAAATCTTAAAAAAAAAAAAAAAAACTTAGCTAGCTTACTTGAATATGTTCTTTGTATTTGTTTTTTTTTTTAATATACAGTGTGGTCCAAATGTCTGAGACCACATTGAAAATCTGGGATTTTTTTCATTTTTTCTAAAAGGCTTTGCTGAAAATCTGGGATTTTTTCATTTTCTAAAATAAATTATTTGCTGAAACATGGACAAATAGCAGTCTCTAAAGCACTTCTCAGGATGGAAAACAAGGCCAAATGCTTGGCATGGACTAAGACATACCAGCATTTCACAGTGGATCACTGGAAAAAAGTCCAAGTTTGAGATTTATGGCAGTAACAGAAGAGTTTATGCAAGGAGATGAACAGAAGAGAGATTGATACCACAGTGTATCAAAACAACAGTGAAACATGGTGGTGTGCTCTCAGACTTTTGGATCCCACTGTATATGGAAACATATGTTGATTCATTTAATATAGAAATCCAACGACAAGCGACAAATACATTTTAATCCAATTGAATTTCATTTAAATTACTTATTATGCAGTTAATCAACCAATCTGGATGACTGGCCCCAGTAAATTCTTCGCACCAATCGTCTGACTAAGGTTGTATGTACCCAGTTTCTATTCTCACAGCTTTTAGTTCTGACCTGTGTTTAGTTTTTATTAACCTCACTTTCAACAGCTCTATGTCTAGCAGGCTTCATTATTGCTAAAGTAAAGTGCTGGAAATATGCCTTGTGTTGAGTTTACCTTCTGAACAATTAGGTATCTAGCTAATTTTGAAACCGAATGCACATGATTCAATGGTCATGTTTTGAAAGTACATGTTTATAAAAGGATTCTGTTTAAAAGGTATAAATATAAATATGAACAATATTAAAATGTATTTAGTATATGGCAACACGGTATATGGTACTCATGGCAACACGGCAGACTCGATAAGAGACAAACTTGAATATAAACGCAGGATAACATGTTAAAACAAATTCTCCTCTGAGTTATGAGTAGGGTTAATAAACACACCCACACTTAGACTCACCGTGGTGAGCTTGGCTCGGAAGCTCATGACGTCTCTCCAGGCGTAACAGAGCACGTGCGGCAGGTAGAGCAGGAAATAGATGAGACCTCCGCAGGCGGCGGCAAGATTTGCCCGCGAGAAAAACACACTGATGAAGAAGCACTGCATGACTGTGGCCACGCAGAACACCAGCAGGAACACGAAGATCACTGTCGGGTCGCTGTATCTCAGAACCTTCCCATACTACAGACAGAGAGACAGACAGATAGACAGAAACAAGGACGGCATACATTCACACATATGCCTTCATACAAAAAGCGCGACAGGCTAGACACAAAGGCCAGTGCCGAGGCCTCGGAAACGAGCTTCCCGAGACGAGCTCAATTAGAATAATTCCTGCTTGAGAGGGCGTGTGGCTGCTAATGAAAGTGCGGGCTTGTTGAGCCCACATCAGCTGACACGCAGACGATAAGGCTTTCTCAGCATGTCACAATTAGAAAAGAGATGCGACGACACGCCACCAGGGACACGCGGGTGCCATGCACAAAAGCAACTGATTGCTAATGCGTGGGGTGCTGAAAAATGACACAAGAATGAGAACAAGAAGCGGGGGACGGGGGGAGGGGGAGCAAGGAGGTTTTGATTAAAAAGACTCATTTGAGATGATTAGACAAGACCTTGGCATTGTGGCTGTGGAAGGGGAGGATGTGAACAGCTTGTGAGTGTGTGTCTGAAGCGGAGCATTATCAGCGGGTCATAGAGCTACGGCTCTCATATGCTCATGCCTGCTGCCTCAGATCATTAACCTCCCCAT
Source organism: Olivaichthys viedmensis (assembly GCA_028565825.1). Taxonomy (NCBI): domain Eukaryota; kingdom Metazoa; phylum Chordata; class Actinopteri; order Siluriformes; family Diplomystidae; genus Olivaichthys; species Olivaichthys viedmensis. Next base: position 4,518,857 of record JAOUQW010000031.1, on the reverse strand, counting down.
TACAGAGCCACACGGACACCTTCCAACACTGGAGCTCTGCTGCTGCGGGCCCTCCGGCAAACTAACCCCGGAACACCTGGCCCCTCCGAAGGTCAGCTTGCTTCAAAGGAGCTGTGGCTGAACCATCTGACCCTGAAACAGGTGTTAGATTTAGCCTGTTGGCAAAATGTAACAATCGGTATATTGTTTGAAATGCTAATATGCTGGATTGTCGTGGCCTAATAGCAGTGAAAACGAAACTATGAGTGTACCTGCAATTCCCAATATGTTTGTGATTGGAATTGTTTCCTGTTTTGATTGTTCGAGGGCACAACGGGTTTTCTCATTTCGCGCTGCGGATCTCCAGTGTTGTCAAAATGGCTGCCGTGGAATCAGAGTGAATTAGCGCTAATCACCTTGAGGATGACGGTGAGGAGGAGTGCGCTGATGCAGAGAGGGACGAAGCTGCTTATGCTCCAGCTCAGCCAATAGGTGCTGCTCTTCAGGCCCATCATTCGCACTGTCTCCTTTAGACGCGCCTCCTTCTCCTGCACCACCCCCTTCACTATGAGCGCTACCGAGTAGATCCATGCTAACGTCATGTACATGGGCAGGGAGCGCGACAACGAGCGCAGGAACCTACACACACACACAAAAATCCATACGCACACACACACACACACATCTTATTATGAACACTATTGAAGTAGATCCATGCTAGCGTAATGTGCATGCGTTAGGAGTGCGACAGCGAGAGCAGGAACCTACATGCACAGAAATCCAAGGACGCATACCTTACTACAAACCAAATTGGAATAGCTTCATGCTAATGTCAAGTACAACAAGCACAGAAACCCACCCACACACATACAGACATCCATACACACATATCTGTTGGAGTATATTCATGCTAGTGTCATGTACATAGGCATGGAGCACGACATTGCGTGCAGGAACCTACATATACACACAGAAATCCTTACACCATTTTCTACGAACCTTTATAGCCATCGCAGAAAACTACACACACACACACACACACACACAGAAATCCATATACACACACCTTACTATAGTTCCATGCTAACATAATTTACATTAGCAGGGGGCACAATAATAAGTTAAGGAAGCTACACACACAACTTACTATTATGGTTATTGGAATAATTCATGCTAATGTCTTGTATATGGTCAGTGGGCACAACAAGTGTAGGAACCTACATACACATAAATCCATACATGCATATCTTATGATAACTCTGTGTTCACACTAGCAGGTAACAAGTCGCTGATGTCGCTTGCAGTTTGTCGCTTGTTGGCATGCATTGTCTGTTTATTTTAAATTCTGATATGAGATGGTAGTAGCCAAAATGTATACTGTATAATTAATACACAACAACGTATTACTTTTGCTTACAATGTATTTTTGATTGTAGTTAAACCCAGGACCTCGCGTCCTACCACATTTGCATAGAATTAAGAAAATCTAAATTCAAATGCTGCTTGTCGCGCTGTCCCTTGCCACTGTTGACAGAATCGCGGCTCCATGTCACACACGTACAAAGAAAATGAATGGTCACCTGTCGCTTTGTCGCTTGCTAGTGTGAACGCAGGGTAAGGTTTATTGGAGTAAATCCATGCTAACACATTGTATGTGGGCAGGGAGCATGACAACAAGCGCAGGGACCTACACACACATGCACACAAACACCTTACTACGAGAGTAGATCTAAGCTAACGCCATGTACATGGACAGGGAGCGTGAATGAGAGCAAGAACCAACACTCACACACATCTTACTATGAGTGGTAGAACCAAGCTTACGTACAAGTTTAAGGTAGTGGAAGCAGAAACCAACACACATTCACATTCATGACACATTCGAACCTTGCTATGAGCGCTATTGAGGAAAGTAAATCTATGCTAACTACATTATTGAAATTTCATGTATGAGGTGAGGAAAAACACCTTTTCTCTCATTTACACTACCAGGTGGTGTAAAGACATACTACAGTACAACAGAGTTCCAGCAAGCGCTAACATTAGTTCTCTAAGAGTTCCAACTAGCACTAACACCTTCTCTAAGAGTTCCAGCTAGCACTAACACCATCTCTAAGAGTTGTGACTAGCACTAAAACCATCTCTACGATTTCCAGCAAGGGCTAACACTAGTTCTCTAAGAGTTCCAGCTAGTGCTAACACTAGTTCTCTAAGGGAAAACCAAGGACCCCATACAGGTGCACAGATGCATACAAACCAACATATTAAAAACAACAGCAAAATAATACAACGCAGATGATACACCGCAGCCTATCTACCCCTCAGCCTTTAAGCTTTCTCAACTACTCCCTTTTACCACTTTTAGAGCATGCTGTAGTTCTGGAAACGCTGTTGATTTAATACAGTAGGCATTCATTGTTTATCAGTTAAACACACGTGTACAGTCGCACTGTGCATACACATATACGAGAGAACACATTGCACAGTATAACACCACCGCCCAGAGAACATTAACACACTCCAAATCAGCATGAAATTCTCATTTAGTACTAGTTCATAATAACCGCACACACACATACACACACCCCTTAAGAGGCAGCAGACTAACTCAATTTAGTCTGATTAACGTTAATAAACGGCTGATTGGCTGGCTAGGCCATCACGCTGATGGGTGCATTATCATTCCTCCCACTGCTGCGATATGAATGATATTTACTCCAGCTTTCTCCAATTAAACTGTGCCGAATTGATTTACCCGTCTAAATGAGAGAGTCGTCTCTTTATTCTATTCCAGCAGCATTACAGACGCATTCAATTTGACTCCTAATAATTTATTAAAATCGCTCCTTTAATGAAAGAGAAGAATGAGGATGCCCTAGGTGGAGGAGAATAAAATAGTGCCACTATGTCAGATGGAAGAGCCGCCAAAGAAGTCTGTTTTCATACACCGTCTGAATGACTTGAGGCATTTTGGGAGACATAATCAACAGGCTAATGTCTCCTAGCTGTTAGAGAGAGGATGTAAATATGACTTCAGATGGGACCTCTGTCTTCTGTGGCGCCGGGCGAGACATCCCAAAATCTTCCACAGTGACTGAGAATTTTATGACAGATGCTTTATTGTTGACCCTGCCTGTGTTCTTTAAAAAAAAGCCGTTTAGATGCGTCACATATAGCAGGGAAGAGGGAAACAGTGATGGGGTGACTGGAAATGTGGGGCTGGTCACAAATAACAATAAATGCTTTATTACCACGCACCATCAATTAACATAATTACTCATTTCAGTTCGGCGGGCCTGATTTTTAGCAAATTTTGCATGAATTTTTCTGTAATTAGAAACTGAGAGCGACAAACCCACAAAGCACTGCCACTTCATGAATTGAAGACCACTCAACCTGAACATTTATTACTTTTCCCCAGTGATATTAAAAACAGGGTCTTTTCTCAGCTCTCCCAAACAATGCAAATGTGATGAATTTAATTTAGCCTCTGTTAAGCGAGGACCTTATTTGATTTTTTACTGTTATTGAACAATACCTGAGCTATCAGTCTAAACTAATAGAGAAGAGATTAATAGAGATTTTTGTGAATAGTGTCCAGGCCCAGTGCTCTGTGGGCAGTGCTAATTGATTGACTGATTCACTGGTTATGTGATTGATTGATGAATCAGTCTGATTTTGATTAATTTTTGATTGATTGATTGATTGATTGATTGACTGATCGATGATCACCCTCTCATCGACGGCCCCACTGACCTTCACCATCACGCTTATCAACGCACATGGCACCATCAGCAGGACCATGTTCTCTGTAAACCAGGAGAACCAGAGGGCTCCATTCCTCACGCCCACCACACGGAGAACCTCCTTCAGCCGCAGCTCCTTCTCCAGGACCAGACCTTTGATGGTCTGGCACACCGTGTACATGTAAGCCAGCACCAGGAACATTGGCAGGATAGTGGAGATGGACGACACAAAGCTGTGAGGGGCATCAGAGGACATTACTGCTGATCTCATGTCATGTCAGTCACGTGACGTAACACTCCTGCTCTGGATCCTAATCACTGTTTGCACCTTGGGAAGCTACTCCTGTCATAAACTGTTCCTGTTTTGCCTCATTCCTGCTTCAACATAATTATTGGCACCTCTCATGTAAATTAGCAAAATGAATATATTAAATAAATATAAAATGAAATATGCAATGAGGGACATTTTTAGCTTGAACATAAGGGGATGCTGTACAGTTTTTTTTTAAAAGCTTACATAAAAAGTAGTGCATTTTCTTTCCTGTAAAGCCTCCCCTGGAGAAAATAACAGCACTGAGCCTCTGGCTTCATCTTAAACCTGACGAGGATAAAGCGTTTACTGAAGATGAATGAATGAATGAATGAAACAGTTAAAGGCAACAGTCCTGAAGACTGAGAGCAATTAGTTTTGACATGATATCTCTTATGTTTTTAAACAGAGATGGAGTTTTTCTTATAGATCAGAAGACTGCAGTACTTTCATATAACTTTCACTCCCTGTCCATCTATCTCTCTCTCTCTCTCTCTCTCTCTCTCTCTATCTCTCTCTCACACACAAACACACACACACACCCAAACACAGCCCAGATCTCCTGGGGCCATATTTCTCTGTCAGCGTGATGTATGGTTTGATGCTGTTAGGATACAATAACAGTAGATTAAACAACCTTCATAAGGCCACTGAAATGTCAGGTTTATATCTGCGCTATATCCTCTATAACAAAGTGCTGTCTCGGCACAATTAGCCGCCTGTGCGGATATATAACACACTCACCGTTTGACAACCGATACTCTCTGTAAATAAAGCAGACTGAAACACACACACACAACTTAGAGGATACATTTGTGACCGATGTCTTTCTTTCCTTTTTGTCTCTTTCTCTCTCTATCTTATTATTTCTCTGTCTGTCAGCTTACCTTAAGGTGTGATTTGTTACGGGGGAATGAAACATCCCCATTACAGCACAAGTCCCCCCACCCCACCTCACAAATGGATGACAATATAGCATGCTTCCTTTGAAAAGACACACTCAATTACGAATTGAGAGAGAAGGTGGTGGTGGGGAGAGGCAGTAGAGACAAATTTGGAGGTGTAGGGCTAGTCCTTAGGGAAGATGAAGACACTTAAATATTATAGCTCTCCCACATGTTAATTGTAGATTAGCGCAAGTCCTCTGGGACGGAGAGAAAACTATTTAAGATATGAGAGGAACTCATTACCAACTACTTATCTTCCCCCAATGCTGTCCTAATGTATCTGCATGCGCGCGCACACACACACACACACACACACACACACACACACACACACACAAATATGTACATACACCTTCTCATTATGCTCAATCCTATAGAGAAACCTGTAAAAAGAGGCACATACATACACACATAGCATATTTTCCAAACTGACAGTTTTTTTAGGTTCTCTTCCATTTGCTGTTAAAATTTTTGCATCACTTTTACATTTAGTCATTCAGCACCAGAGCAATTTACGAAAAATACAGCTGTAAGGACTTAAGGATCTCTTAGGATTCATACCTGAAGAACATACCAGGCACCTTAGGTTGAAGACTTGAGGGTCCTTGGTATACACTTCCCTATCCTCATAAGGTGAGGTTTTGTCATTAGTTGGAGTAATTGTAATATGCCCATTTGTTAGAGTTTGGCACATCGTGTGGTACGATATCACTACAATTACCTTTGCACTAACTTAACCTTAAAAGTCCCTCGCCATGCCAGTGGAAATTAGCATTATCAAAACGACAGTGGTTGTACAAGAAAAGCTACTTATAAAGTGAATTACAAGTTTTCAGGATTAAACATGGCTATATAATGACTTCTTGGCAAGAATTGACTTACATTCAGATATTTTCTAGGCCAGAGGGATTAAGATCAGGACTGTAGCAAAAACATTTTGCCGTTTTAGAGGCAGTACAAACATGATGTAAAATAAAAAAAGGCGAAGGCTATTTGCACCCAATTTAGTCGTTACCAATTCCCGACCGCTAGTTACTGTAGGTTTCCCTTAATCGCACTATAGCCACCAAACTGGGAGGGTGAGGGCTAACACTTGCTAGCAAACCTGGCTACTGGTTTTCCCACAATGTAACAGTTGGCCTAATGTTAGTTAGCTAGCTTTCTAGCACTTGGTTTTAATTACATATATAGTTATTAGCTAGCTCATTGGCTATCTTCCAGTCAAATAGCTACTGCTGGAGAGGTAAAATTAGCTAAAGTAACTAGCTGGCTAACCTTAGCAGTGCTGTGTTGAGGTAGCTTAGCTAACAATTCTAAATAAGGATGTGCCATTTCTGTCCATCTGCTGCTTTTTTGGTGTTTAAGGTATTTTGTGTTATTTGTTCTCAATAGACATGGCACCTGAAACTTGCCACGTATGACGCCAACTAAAGGCAGCGAGACATTAAAAAACTGCTCAAAATACGATATGAACACAATATCACCCGCACAAAAAACAGACATGACTGCGTTATGTATATGTAAAGAAAATCTTTTCCCAGGCTCTGTTTGAGTGCTGTTGGCATCGAAGGTGTGAACGTGTGACGAATATACAGTGGGGTCCAGAAGTCTGACAGCACATTGAAAATCCACCACCATGTTTGTTGTTTCGATCCACTGTGGAATCAATCTCTCTTCTGTTCGTCTCCTTACATAAACCCTTCTGTTACTGCCATGAATCTCAAACTTAATAACTAAATAACCTAAATAGGACTTTCTTCCAGTGATCCACTATGAAATGCTGGTATGTCAGTCCATGCCAAGTGTTTGGCCTTGTTTCCCTTCCTGAGAAGTGGTTTAGAGACGCTACTCGTCCTTTGAGACCACTACT
>JAOUQW010000031.1:4469785-4483691 GCA_028565825.1 Olivaichthys viedmensis | reverse complement strand
CATTTCATTTCAATGTATACGAGGTATATGGAGAAATGACAATAAAAACCTACTTGAACTTGAACTTGAACTTGATGCCTGTTGGTATAAGCTCTTATAAATGTTTATGTAGGTTTATATCAGTTGTCATGAAAGGCTTATGTTGCCCTATGAACACTGTCCTTAAGTAAAGTGTTACCAGAGACAGTATAAGAGTAGAGACAGTCCACTATGAATAGGATAGCGTGTAACATTCAACATGACGGCTGTATTAAGTAAGTCCCACCCTTCAATAAAAAGAGCCAATCGCCTTGTTGATAAAAGTGTAACGAGAAAAGAGACAGGCCAATCAGATTCTTACACTGATGCATACGCAGATATAGGGTACTGCCGTCTCTGCGACAGTACTGACTGGTTTTTGATCAACAGACACATAACAGACACATTACCTTTAGATTTCTCTCCAGGATAAAAGCAGCAGCCAAACTTTATAACTAAACTGTTGACTCTATATTATTACCAAAGGAGATCCAGTTTATTGTGGATTAGATACATGGACATACCGTATATGTGAAAACAGAGCAGCTACACATAAGCTCCATATTCCATAACATATAGTTTATTTAAAGTTAGCACTCTGGCTAATACATTTCTAATACATCTTTCACTTTTGCTTAGACCCTGACCGAGGTGAATATTTGTGAACTATAGTGGAAATAAACCGTAAATAGAAACTGCCGTAAATAAGGTTGGTGTTATGGAGAAATGTGCATGCGTGGTAGCCGGAGCGCAAAAAAATACTTTTTTTGTGTGTTATTGGAGCCAAAGACCACACATTATTAACACCATTTTTGTCAGATATTAACAGTAAAATCTATTTAGGGTTTGAAACGTCATCTTGTCAATATGTTTCGGGTTTATGAGTCATTCCCCATTCAAGTAGATAGGAGCCTGGTGTATGACTGGAAATAACTGCTCGAGAGCGTTGCAAAGATGGCCGCCGAATGGATAGACTTTACTATAAGGACTTTGGTGTTACCAACCTTTGTAATTTTTAATGCAAATTGAGTCATGCAAATTGTTATGTATTTGCAAGTGTGAGACCATGTTTCATCTGGGAGCAATTGCTATGGACTTGCTATTGTCTGTAGAACAGGGGAACTGATGATCCATGCATACACACATACACACACACATATGCTAATCCTTTCTTGTATGGGCGTGTATACATGTACACTCACCGAACACTTTATTAGGAATACTATACTAATACTGGGTAGGTCCTCCCTTTGTAGCCCATCTGCCTCAAGGCTCAACGCGTTGTGCATTCTGAGATGCTTTTATGCTCACCACAATTGTACAGAGTGGTTATTTGAGTTACCGTAGCCTTTCTGTCAGCTCCAACCAGTCTGGTCATTCTCCGTTGACCTCTCTCATCAACAAGCTCCGCAGAACTGCCACTCACTGGATATTTTTTCTTTATTGTACCATTCTTATTGTACTAGAGACTGCTGTGTGTGAAAATCCCAGGAGATCAGTTTTAAAAATACTCAAACCAGCTCGTCTGGCACCAACAATCATGCCACGGTCAAAATCACTGAGATCAAATTTTTTCCCCATTCTGATGGTTGATGTGAACATTACCTGAAGCTGCTGGCCTGTATCTGCATGATTTTATGCATTGCGCTGCTGCCACACGATTGGCTGATTAGATAATTGCATGAAAGAGAAGGTGTACATGTTCTTAATAAAGTGTTCGGTGAATGTATAAGCTCTATAGGGTATAACATTGATTGTGGATGTTATTGCTTAACACTCGCACAATCAATCCCTATTCAGAGTATTCTCATAACTAATGCCAATACAAACCCAAAAGGAACACTAAATCTCAAGAAAAGACAGAAAGCAATTGACCCGGAAACATAAAAAAGCCCATATGAGGGCTGAACAGAGCTGAATAGAGTGTTACTGGAGTGTATTGTTCCATTGATTTGTAAAACCCAGGCAGCACAAATCCTCTGCAGGGTGAGACTGACGAGCGAGAGGAAAGCCTATTTAGCATTTCTGAGAAGGCGTAATTAATAGAACGCATAGCACATCTGCTAATTAGCTTTATCCTGATGATATTCCACCAAAGAACTACACAGCACACGTAAACACAAACATGTTTTGCAAATCAAAGTGAGCGACGGAGATTACTGTGGACACACAAGCGAGTCAGCAGCAGATTAAGCTTGTGTGGTTGTGACAAAATTAGAGCTCAGTCTGTAAAGCCCTCAGAGGTCAAATGCAAATATTTTCATAAGGCTGAGAGATCCACTCACAGGTCATGAAGGCATACACTTCTGTTGGAATAAGTCGGTTTGTCAGTGTTATTTTTGAAGAAAATAACAAAGCAGTAATGTAAGAGAAAAACATTTTACTTTAAGAAATCCTCTAGAAATACCAGCTTAGATTTTCTCGCAGCTAGCAAGTGTTTCTATGGGCTACACTGGGTTGCGTGCACATCTCCCTTGTTTATAAACACAATAAAGCACCCATAACAGCACAAGATTTGACAATTACAGAACCTTTGTATCAATAAGTTTCTCAGATCCTAGTGCACACTATTTGCAGCCACTATCTTCCACCATTGCGTCGTTACAAACCCTCAGTTGTCACACCGGTCATTTCTGACAGCTTTAACCAGAGATAAGACTACAAACACCAGCTCATGTGCAGCACAGTTCATGAGCACTTACTTGAGTTGCCTTGGGTTGAGTTTGAGCTGAGTGAGCTTGTTGCTTGTGTTGGCAATCGAAAGGTAGGTTTTGTGCTGCTGGTATTGGAGCCTGCATCCCCACCACACATGAACAAAGTCAAACTGCCAAAGGGATCCGAGCGGAAGTCTAGAGCGTCCATTGCATTGAGTAAGGTTGAGGTCTGCAATTTAGACACCTGATCAGAGGGAGATTGAGAAAAATAGAGTGAGAAAGATGTAATATTTGCACTGTATATTGTCCATTCAACCCAATCACAAGTTGGATTCAAAAGTTGGATTCATTGGTCATATAAGTTCTAAGAAAAGCTAAAATGACCAATCCATGTTGTTCACTCAGGACAAACATAGCCTTGCAGTCCAGTTCAATATAGCTGGTCAATGTTCTTCTATTGACTCAGATGTGGGATTTACTGCCTTCATCCTTTACTCATAGTTTGACCAAACAAGCAGACACACTCCATTCCCCATTGGAAATCATGACAGCTGGCGTCATCGAGACTAAGATAAACATGCCTCAATCGCTACGCCACATTCAATTGCTGTTTTGTCCTTTCTAAGCCACGGCTCATTCAAATATTACTTGAATAACAACATGACTCCTGGGCATGGAAAAGAGCTGCAGGGGACACAGGTGGCCTTATTGAAAAGCGGGATCATGAAGGTTTCTTATGGGATTCTTATGCAAATCCATTCAAACAGGAGCAGAGAAGAAGATCTCACCTGATTTGCCAGAGGAGCTGCATGGAAGCTGGTGCTGGCCAGCAGAGCCGCCATGTCTGCAGGGTTTAGATTCAGCGCTAAAGGGATCTGAAGGGAGGAGAGATTGTGTTATAATAATATAGTACCAATGTATTGCATTTTATCCATTTGGTAGACACTATTATCCATAAATAGAGAATACAATCCAAGCATAGAGCTAAGCAGTTGAGTGTCAACCCAAAAGGGGGTCTCTGACAGTCCTGGGATTTGAACTCACAACCTTACGAGCACTACCTTATGCCAGGTGGACAATGTAAGGCTAGATTGAGTGTATGAGAGTTGAGATATTTGAGCTTGTGGAGTGATCCGGTATCATTATGCAGTTTCAAGCCCTTCGTAATGTCCCAGGAGGTGTATAATTAAAGCACCAAAGCCACAAATTCTTCATTCAATCTCTCTGACCTTGAGTTAGAGACAAGTGAGAGAGAAGTCCTGAAAAAGGCAAATGTGTTGGTGGGATTTCAAGGCATCCAGGGACTCTGGCTGTGATAAGACCTAGAAGAGGCTGTCTGTCTGAACTGGAGTTTAAGCCACAAATGGCAGCCTGGAGTGCCATTAATCCACACCCAATATTACCTCTGGCATTCACCCACCCACACAGACAGAGAAGCACTAGACTTTGTAAAGTCTTTGTATGTGTATGAGTCTATATGTTTGTCTGGGTACAAGTATGGGTAGCTTTCTATAGCCCACTCAATAAGGTGAGAGCATGTCATCCTCACACACACACACACACACACACACACAAGAGGCGATAAACACTAATTGAATAGTGGCCTATTATCCTCGACTTGCACACACAGAGCTAGCGTCGTTATAACTATTCCTCGTTTCAGGACCTTAAAACAATAAACTACTTAAACTCCGCTAGCATTAGAAGAACACTACTACAGGCAAGAGCTGCAAATAATGTGGTCTGCATTTCCCAGTGTGCATTCTAAAGACACATTTAAACGCGTCGGTGAATCTCTCATGGAAATGCACTCTCAAGGATAATAAAGAGAAATCAGCCAGATCTGTAGATCAAGGCTCCACTCTTCTCTTCCACAACAACGGCGGCCTCCATCCATCAGCGTGACCTGTACTCCAGGCCAAATGCATCATTCAGACTGATTTACTCTCTCTCATGTTTCTGAATGAAATGTTTGCTGTAAGGTGGGATTTCAGAAAAGAAACGGGGCCAACGAGTTTGGCATGATGAAATAAACCAAATCAATTGCCAAAATGGAGAGCTTGTCACTTTGTCCTTGACATCTGTAACAGTTCCCTTTGATTCAGTAAAAGAAGCCGAAGAGGAGAATCCTCCCAAGATATTGCCATGAACTTCCTCTCTATATTGTGTAGAACTGATGTCTTATTACATATTGATTATAGATTACATCTGCAATCTCTCTTCTGATGTTTGTCTCTGCATTCATGGCATATTGTACGCCAACCTACACTTTCAGAAAAAAAGGCACCAAACTGGGGTTTTAAGTATGGCTGTTTGTTACTGGAGGGGCACCCTCAAGGGTACATCTTTTGTACACAATTGTAAAAGAACATCATTAAGGTACATAATTGGACCATATGGACCAGTGTTATACTGTACTTTTGAGGGTACATCGGCCTTGTGTGTATCTTGGGGAATAGAAAAAGACCTGTACAGTACCGATTATTTCTAACAGGGTTGTACAGGGTGTACAGGGTTTGGAGGGGTCATATCACTGTTCATATGTATACCAAATTCTAAGGGAGTAAAGAAATGTGTAGAACAGGAGGGCACCCCTGGCAATAGAACAAAACTTAAAACAAAAGGTCTCTAAAGCCCATTGAAACATCCTTGTAATCTGACTTAACTTAACATCCAAACAGCAGAATCGAAATGAAAGGACTCACTGGCTAACTAACTGGTTTATAAATCTTATATTCTCTTCAGCATGCCTGGATTATTAAAACCTTGCAGCACTTGTAAAGCTCATTTATTGGCTCACCTACCTGCACAGTGACTTTGTAGGAACTTGATATGCATGAGGGAAATTTTGTTGGATTAAAAAAATTGCCATGTCCACTAAATCCTCTTATAGCCCTAAGCTTTGTAACACCACTCATAACTTTGTCTACATGTTGGCTTGTGCAAATTCCTGTACATATTCTGCTATGCAATAGCCTTTGGCTGGTATTAAATAGTGTCAGCGGCGGGAGGTATACCTGCAAATCTGCAAGTGCATTGGGTTTAGTAGAGTATTAATACTTAGGTTAGCGACTTCCTGAGTTGTGGTACTCTGAAAAACACCTGAAAATCTGCAGCATATTATCCAGGACAGAGTAGTCTTTCCATGTGCATTATTGTCTTTATCTCTCCTGGTTTCCTTCTCTCTCTCTCTTATGTCTGACCCCTGTCTCTAACCCTGCATTCACATTAGAAGGCACCAAGTCACTGATGTCCCCCTCAGTTTGTCTCAACCACTACTGTTTGTCTCTTGTGGGCACACACTGTCCAGCTTTCTGAGGTTTGTCACGCGCCGGGGTGAGCGCGAGACAATAGCGTGGCGGTTGCCATGACGACGACCGTCACGGCCCGTTTAATGTTGGTTCCGTGTCTGTTTGTCCCGTGATGTGATTGTCCCCACCTGCATGTTGTTTGTTAGTAATCACTAAGTGTTTAAATACCCGCCTGTGTCCGTCCTGTGTTGTCTCCTGTTGTTTGTGTGTCAGCACACCTGTCGCGGTGTGCTTAGTCCGTTTGTGTATAGCTTGGTTTGAACTTAAATAAAGATGTTATTTCGCGAGAGCGGCTTCGTGCTTGTGTCCACACCCGCGCACCTGCAGCACCTCGTGACAGAGGTGCTATACAACTGAATTGTCGAGACAGACAGTTGAGCGTCATTCAAAAGTGACGCAGCTACGTGTTACTGACACACAGTGAGAACCAAGAGTGAGAGCACCATCACCTCTCTGGATACCAGCGCTATTTTGGATAATTGCATTAGTTAGCGCCTGAGGTTGTTTGAAGTAAGCTTTGAGTACCTAAAGTACCTAATTGAGTAAAATTATAGCCTTGTTGCTGCACTGCAAAAATTTGGACACCAACCGTGTCTTGGGTGATTTGACTATAATTTAACTAAGCAGGAAATTTGTGTAAATTTAATTTTCTCCCAACCATTCTGTAAAACGAGAAAGAGGGCTGGCTGAGCAGTAAAGACTGAAGAGGCATCACGTCCTCATGAGTTCCACAAAAGTGGAATATATGGTATGACAATTGTACAACGAAATATCATGGTTCAGGGGATTTCACAATATCTGATTACAACTTTTGCATTTTCAAAGAGGACAACATTAAATGACATAACGCTGCAGCAGAAGTGCAAGACATATACATTATTTGGTACAAAACATGATTTTTTATTTTAATGGATTTGTTAAGAGGGTCGCTTCAGTAGCTCATCAAATATATAACTACTTTTTTTCTGATTTTAACCTGCTAGGTTCTTTTAAAAACTACTAGGCTACCCTGTTTTAAAAATGTTGTAGCATATATGAAGGGATGCATTCCACATGGAGACATGAAAACAGTGAAGTCGAAATGATCTATACATCCAAATTTTTAGACATGTTAACAAAAACAGAAATCACCAAACTGTAGCCAAATCAAAATCTATGTTCACACCCCGTCTGAGAAACCTGCAGCAACAGGTGCTAAATGATGTGCAGCTATGAGGACTGAAGGAGCTGAGGACATTTACATTTAGGTATGTGCAATCTATATCTATACAAGAATATATTGTAATCTTTAATAAACATTATAGTAATGGCTAGGTACCTTTGCAGATAGCTAACAGGTTCCCCAAAACCTGATCTTACAAGAAAAAATGTATGGTTAGATTTCTTCAATTTCATACAAATGAGGACGCAAGAAAAGGTATGAACGCTAACTCCACCCCTAACGCTAACTTTCATAACTTTTTTTTTGAATTAGTGCAAATTGTTTTGGTACATTAATGCAACTTGTACAACTAAGCAATGTATGGAGTGTGTGTATATATATATACGTATATATGTACTTTATTTTTTTCATGGGTGCTTCTTATTCTCCTGTATGACTTATAGTCCAGAAAATATCATATGTAACTGTCATATCCACGGCCAATGACACGGACTCCGTTTCCCATAATCCTCCAGCATCACCTGACATACCACCTGACTCACTTCCTCGTTCAAGATCACCTGACTTCTAATTGTGCCCACCTGATCATCATCACACCTCACAGTATATAAACTGGAAGTAGTCATTAATTCACTGTGCAGTCTTGCGCCTGTTTACAGTCTGAGCGGTTACCATTTAGCAATTTATGGGGAGAACTTGTTTTGATTACCAGACTACAATTTTTGCCTTCCTGTTTGCTGATTGCCTGACCATTGTCTGTGACCTGACATTTAGTTTGTTTTACCCTTTTGATCTGTCTGCTTGTAACAAGTCTAATAAACCCTGCGCTTACATCCAATCTAGCATGCTTCGTGACAGTAATTTTATTTTTTTAACATTCTGTGTCAGCATTTTCTATGTACTGTATTCTTGTGACTATTAAGTTGGTCCTTTTTGTGTTTTTTATTTTTTTTTGTCTGTTTTTAATTGGTACAACATGTACAAACCTGAATTCTATTTATTAAAAAAAGAAAATAAATCTGTAACTGTGAACATTGCAAGTTCCAACCAATGTGCTAGGAAATAATTTGTCCTCCTCACACAGATGAATAAGTAACAGTTTACCAATTGATTCCTCAATTAGATAAAACAAAGCAATTGATTTATTGGTTTTGTATTAATTTATTAATATTTCAAACCATGGATCAACACTATTTATAGTATATCCACACTCAGAATGGCAACATGAACCTGATCCCGATCGGGTTAGTTATCAAGGCCTTACCTCGAAGAGAGACATCTGTTCACCTTATGTTGAGAGCATAAACTATGAATGATGAGCTGTGCATCACTGCCACCGCTGGAAGTCCAGGGAGTGGACTCAGATTCACAGCGAGAGGGCATGAAGAGCCTGCTAAAAACGCACTTTTGGTTAATAATGTTTCTTTTTGCTACTTTATTTCCTAAAGTCATCAGAGGGCACCTTCCAGACTTCCAGATGAAGGTACAAATGGAAGAATCTGGTTATATAACTGCTTAAAGCTATATCTGTTTTTTGTTAATTCAGATCATGTACAATAGATCAGATCTCTCATGTTTACTTAAAAGTAAACTACACAGTGACATGAAAGTATAATTTGAGTGATTACTAAAATAACCAAATCTAGCTAGTTCTTCACATTTCACACAATAGCTTCTAATCTGGGAAGGTGAAGGTGCTCCCTCTGAGACATGGACTACATTAACATGGTAGTGTGTTGCATGTCAAATAGACACTTTAGAGTTACAAGGAAAAGGAAATGTTTTAAAAGATAAATGTCCCTCTGATAAATGTCTCAGAGGGAGCACCTTCACCTTCCCAGATTAGTAGCTATTGTGTGAAATGTGAAGAACTAGCTAGATTTGGTTATTTTAGTAATCACTCAAAGTATACTTTCATGTCACTGTGTAGTTTACTTACAAGTATATACACCCTTAGAAAAAAGGGTTCTTTGGATAGTTATGGGTTCCTAGCTACCTAAAGGCTTCTGCTTGGAACCCTTTTTGATAGGGAAACACTGTTGTAGGGTTCTACATTGAACTTTTAAGAGTTTCCCCAAATGGACAAATGAAGAACCCTTAAGGGTTCTGGATTCAACCTAGTGTACTAGTAAAAACGTATTCTCAGTAAACTCCAAACATGTAATAAGTTTACAAGTACATTTTTTTGTCCCAGTTAATCCAGAAGCAAGTATAGAACTAGTACATGGATAGTATATAAAAGTAGTAAACTTTAAGTATACTTGCAGTATATTATGATTTATATGTACTTATGGTACACTTTATAAATGTACTATACTCACACGAGGGGCCCTACACAGGAAGTACAGAGTCATTGGGGATTCAGCCAGTGTCTAGCCCCTGATGTCTCCATATAAACTTCATCCCTTCATCTTTGGTTTTGTTACATTTTTAAGAGCCTGGCTGAAGATAAACGTTGTAAACCCACCCCCACGGACAAATAAATTCTCACTGCAGATCCCATGTGACTGGCAGCTATTAATATAACCCTGATTCATGGTTTATCACACACTCTCGAGGGCAGTTGCAGGTTTTTTTTAAATATTCAGCCTATTTACGTTTGCCATTATTTCAGAGTCTCAGCTGAAAGAAGCCATCTGGAGGAGGAAGATAAATTGTGTTTTTCATTCTATAATCTAGTAGCTCAGCCTGCTTCACACGAGTGGGTTTTATTTTCTTTTTTTTCTACCCAATGGTAGAGAAAGACCAGAATGAGTAGACAACTCAAAATTAGCCGCGGAGATAAATTTTTTGAGGTTGAATTGTATCACAGTGATCATTAGGACCATCACTGAGCATACTCACTAAGAAAAAGAGAACCACAGAACCGCACAGAATGTCCTCCACTGTCTCCAGTGTGGTCAGGCTAAATTATTGCCTTGCCCCCTTTTTTTTGGGTCATCGAAACAGCTGAAAATGCTGATGAAACCATCTCAGTTTGAGAGCTTTCTCCATTCAAAAAGGTATATCTAAATCCAGCATTTTCTACCCCACACTAAATAAATGTGGGAGAATACTTATTCCCCCCTCAGCAAACTGAACATCCCTGTGGTTATTAAAGTCGTACGTACTTCTTGAAGAGGATGAAAACCAATTTAATTTACTATAAATTGAATTTTGCCTGCTTGTAACCCTCTTGCAGATCCTGATTAAAATAAGTGCAAGATAGGAACACGGTTGTGCTGACAAAAGAGAAATAATATTACATAGAACTATTCAAGAGTATATACAGAATATACAAAAAGTCATTTGAATAATTATGAGAAGGGTGGAGGACAAACTAAATTCCGACCTTTTAGCTGTGTTGGATGCTTTTAGCTGCAGTTGTGAGACAAAAAGGACCCTCTGTAATTATCTGGATTGTTTCAAGCATGGGTTCTAAAATATGATCTGATCCTTATTCAAGTTATAGTAGTAAATAAAAAAAGGCAGCTCATTAAAATAAAATAAAAAGTCAAGGTCAATGGACAAAAAAAAAAGAACATGATCTGTGAAAAAGAGAGTCATTGGAGTAAGCTTATATAATCAATTCAGGCTTGAGTTTGTAGGAAAATAATAACTCTAGCTGCATCTCAAATTTGTAGTATATTAAAATCATCAAATTAACTGTGATCCTGCATTTTGTCACTGTTTGCACCACCAAGTGAGCCATACTGTACCGAAGTACCCCTGATGAATTTGGTTACCCTTCTTGTCCAGGTACCATGCAAGCTGAGCTAGGACATATGGGTGGAGCTAAAAATAGTGCATATTGGTCAAACACAATCGTCACAAAATCGCCCTGATTAATGTCTTTGGTTGGAATCACTTCTTTACTGGCACAAAAATCTTCAGTAGTATAGCGACTGTCTGTCAAAGTTTCTTTCATCTTTTCTAAAATCCTTTTTCTCCAGCTGATTTTAAGAGGCAACATCCCAGTTTTATCCAATAATTTAATGTTTCAGATCCATTTTGATTTATTTACCCACACTAATGTTTTCATATCGGAATTTAGCTTGATTTTACATTTCTTAAAATCCACCATCTTCAATTTAAAGTGAATCCCAAATGGCTTCTCATTCACTTTGTTTGCGCCCTACATAGGGTATGACATAATAGCGCTGTACACCCTACCTAGTGCCCTACATGCATAGTGTAGAATGCCATTTGCAATTTAGCCACAGAAAAATCCACAACTCTGTTTTCATTGTATTTTAAAGTTGTCTGATAAAGTTTGCCCTCAAACCTCTCTGTATTTTCCCTAAAGTATTGGCACCCTCGACTGTGTTTGGGTGTGTACGCTGGCGTTACGTGAAAGTTTGCTTCTCTGTATTTGCGCTGAAGATTAAAGTATTGGCACCCTTGGGTCTGTGGACTGCCATTTAAAAAAACTCGCTGTGTCTCGTGCTCAATGGTTCACCCTGTGAAGAAGAAGTGCGGCAGAGTGAGTCATTTCAAAATATACAGTATATATTAAGTATACTTCTTGTGCCTACCACTAGTCACCACCTGATAGCTTCCAGAGAAAACTCCTACTTTCACAAATATCATTATGATGGAAAACCGAAACACACATTTGCCCACATGTCCTGCTCGATGGAAAGGCATTATATAAATAAGACAGATCTCACCTTGCATTCTCACAATGAGAAGAGGGTTAAATGGTGGCTTGGAGCAATAAAAACATTTTACAGTTTCATGTCTTTATTGAACCAGTGGTTTACGTGATCAAGCTAATTGTAGATTTGACCTACCCAAATGAACTTGGGGAGCAAAGTATTAATTTCCAGACACTCTTTTCCAGGACCTGAGGGTTAAAAGCCTTTGCTCCCAAGGTCTTTACAAAAAACTCACCGCTGCGATTGTCTAACTAAGGCTTTAGTCAATCCAGAGTGGAGTAAAATTCCATATATTTTCTCTCCTTTAGCAAACCTGATGACCCTTTCCTTTCACATCTCTGAAGGACAAAATTAATGAATCCTGATTTGGTATGCATTTCTCTCCTCCCTCCAGTGCAAGACGAGAGGCTTTGAGGCTCCTAAAAAAGTATTTTGCATGCTTTATAAGAAAAGGAAATAAGGAAGTGGGCAAGAGGATGAGATATTACGAATACAGAGGCTATGCTGGTAAATATCAGGTGAGTAATTAGGGCGCTCTGCTACAGTGTTTCTCCTTTGTTGCGTAAAATAAATGGCGAGGCTGTGAGCCATGTTTTCGTGGAATAATTCCTAACTCGGCTTCTGGAGGAAAGTCCATGGTGCTTGAGTTTATAATAACCTTCTTTACTGCATAGAAAGTGTCCAATTATCTCTGACCTTTACACGTCTGGCGTTGACCTGCGCAATTTTCAAATTCACACTGGAGCAAAAACAAGTAAACAAAAGTACTTCTGAGCTTTTCTTAAAAACATGCCTAATTTCTGACACATATTATTTGCAGGTTTACCTAGTAGCTTTGTTCCGTTAAGTGTGCAAGTGTAAATGAAACCTCATTGATAGTGTAAAATAACCTAAAATTATCCTACAATATTGTGCATTTGTTAATGTAGCTAAATCAGTTTAGTATTAAATATTATGTTAGTGAACACATTTCTGAGTACTTCTCAGCATTCAAATTTCACTAAACTGGTATGGATAAGAGAGTTTCTATGATTAATGTAATGCATTAGGACTTCTTATGTATGCACGTATCTCACACAGTACAGGAGTCAAAATATATTAAATATTTTAATAATTCTTTATGTATGTAACGCTCTGCTGATGAGTGATTTGAGAATCCTGAGCTCGAGACTTGTGCTTGTGTGTACGAGAGAGAATATGAAAGAAAATAAGAGGAGATGAATGAATGTTTTGTATTACATAGCAAGTGCGCTTGTGAAGGCCACACGCTCTTACACTCCAAGCCTCCTCAAGTCTGTGATCTGACCTTGTCTCCTGATTACTCTACCACAGACACAATATTATTCCTATAAAGAGGGGGAAAAATCTGTTTTATTTCTTATATGGACTGCAATGTAATATTGCAAAAGGTTTTGAGTACTGATTACTAATAGCTGATTGGTCTTTCTTTTTTTTTCTTTAATGCTAACATTCTCTTCACATGGATAACAGTTAATGAGTGCTAGCCTGCTCCAGTTACTAGGATTTGCACAATTAGGTCTTACTGTATTGACTGATAGTAATAAAAGCATTTTCAGATAAACTTTGCCCTTTTACTCTACACTGTAAACTGTAATAAGTTGACTTTACTCAGAAAAATGAAAAGAGAAAGGGATCAAAATAAAGTAGTTTGTTAGTTTTACATTGACACTTAATAGGCGTCTCATGTCATTGCCATAACCTTAACTTAGATTACAATACGTTTGTTTAGACAAGAAGCTATGTTGGGTAGAAAATATTCTAAGGATCCAAATGACCTTGAGCTTCCAAGTAAGCCGAGTTAAAAAAGTGCAAGTTGTTGAAACAAAGCGAGACAACAGTTGAAGCCTCACTTATGCGTTTAAACAAAAGTCAACCCACACCGTTTGATGGTTTGTTTCCATAGCTTGTTCGTCTACACTTTGTTGAAACCTTCTCACATTATTTTTTTCATTTCATGACTATGCAACGTTCTGCAATGGTACAGTATTGCCTGAAGGTAACATTCACTCAAAATAAATGTGTAATGTTGTAACGGCAGAGTACAGAGACACAGGGGATCCAAGTGCAGAACAACAATAATCCTTTATTTTGAAAGAGTAGTCA
>JAOUQW010000031.1:4437588-4455714 GCA_028565825.1 Olivaichthys viedmensis | reverse complement strand
ATAAATGTGAGTTTAACCTCTGGATATCATCCCCAAGCGAACGGGCAGGTGGAGAGGCTGAACCAGGAAGTAGGAAGCTTTCTCTGGTCGTATTGCTCCCAACACCAGAACGACTGGAGCCGCTACCTCCTATGGGCAAAATACGCACAGAACTCCCTGACCTCCGCCTCCGCATGACCCCCTTCGTTTGCCTCGCTGATTTGGATTATTTGGTTACTGGACTTTTGCTACGGACTTTGACTACTCTTTCTAAATAAATGATTATTGTTGTTCTGCACTTGGATCCCCTGTGTTTCTGTACTCTGCCGTTACACCTGAGGGAAGGTTAAAACGAAAGGATAAACAAAGTGTTCAGTTTCTTTTTAGCACAAAACAAATGGCAGAGTGCAAAAGTCATAGCCCATTAGAACTGTATGTATTTCATAATTTACCACAAAAAAAGCTACATTATAGTCAGTTTAGACCAAACATTTTAAGCTGTTAGGGATGTCTTTGCATAAAACTTGTGTATTCTGTTCACGCACCATTTACTTCATTTTTCTTCAAATAGTTTGCAGGCCATATATTTCTTTCAAATAGTAACATTTATGCCCCTAACACAGTGTTAATTGTTGTCTTTTAATGATGAATGATGTGGAGTCAATTTAGTAGGCTTCTTTATAGATTATGTATGACCGTCTGTACTATATTCAGTCAATTTTGTTTTACTGAGTGCTATGTTATTTTAATAGAATTTGTATAGAATTTCTCAAATAAAATTTATTTTTGTTGTAGAAATGTTATCTGACCAAATTGTTAGTTTTTCATATCTCATAAAAAAAAAACAGTTGTTGCTGGTCGACTCACGCATTTCAACCATACACTAATCATTCAAAAGATTAAATGTAGGACTCTAAAGGGTTTTTTGCTTTGCTTTGTTATACGTGGAACCTTATGGCCTGCAAACTTCCTATCAGAGAGGGGTTCAAGTAAAACCCTTTTAGGAAGCAAAGAACCCTTAACTATCCATCAAGGCTTCTATACTTATTGTAAAGAAACCTTGACAAACCCTTTTTCTAAGAATGTACACTCAGAAAAAAATGCTAAATCTAGAATCCTTAAACGTTGTTTGGTTTGTCTCTCTGGGGGAACCCATAAGTCCTATGTAGAACCCTACAGCAGAAGGTTTCGCTTTAGGAAAGGTTCCAAGTAGAATCTCTTTTAGGAAGCCGGGAACCCTTGACAATCCAAAGAAACCTAGAATAACCCTTTTTTTCTAAAAGTGTACACTCTTTCTAAAGTTTTTAGAATAAAATGTTAAATCTAGAACCCTTTAGAATTTTTTTTGGTTGTCCCTCTGGGGGAACACTTAAAAGTTCTATTTAGAACCTTACAATAGAGTGTTTCTCTATCAGAAAGAGTTCCGAGCAGAACTCTTTTAGGAAGCTAAAAAACCCTAAAGACACCTTGAAGTATCCTTTTTTCTAAGAGTGTATGCATACACACACACACAATGCAGCTCAAGTGTGCTTCCTTTTTTCTCATCATGCCTCTTAAAAGGGGTACATTTAAAGAAAGGGTTACTTCCTGTTAAAATAGTTAATTACAATGATTCTGTGACCAGAGAGAGTTCAAACCCCAGGACTTTTGAGTGAGCCACTTTTGGGCCCATGAGCAAGACCCTAAACCCTGAACTGCTCAGCTAGAAGCTTGGATTGTACACTCTAGGGAAAAAAAAGTTTAAAGGCTAAATCGAGAACCCTAAAGGGTTCGTTTGTTTGTCAATTTGGGGAACCCTTAAAGGTTCTATCTAGAACCCTACACCAGAAAGTTTCCCAGTAAGAGAGCATTCCAAGCAGAACCCTTAAAAAAAAAAAAAGAACTATTCAAAGAGCCCTTGAGGAACTCCTTTTTTTCTAAGAGTGTACTCACTTGTAACACTGGATAAAAGCATGCAATTCAATCAAAATATAACATATCAAGAACAGGGTCTCCGAATATAATAATGCTCTCAGAAAATGTCAGAACTCAACCAAGACCAATGTGTTGTGGAACATTGGATGATTTGCCACGTCTTAGAATGTGGACGCTGATTCATCATGATTCACTAGTGAGCAGTACGTTCAAATCAGCAGCACAAATGATTCAACCATGACATTTTTCTTGCTCAGTCACTGCCTATGTAACATCCTGTACAAGCTTAACACTTGAGCATTCCTGCACTCTGGCAGTTTGGCTCTTTAAGTGAATAGTGTTGGCCTTGTTGACAAAATGGCAGATTTAATGGGATGAGAGGAGCGACAATTCCTCTAAATTGCATAAAGCTCGATTTTGAAGGCTCGCTCACAGCTGGCTAATGGAGTTGTAAGCTCAGAGTCTCTTCATCCTCTCAATGCTGGTGTTTTGTCATCTACTGGAGAAAGCTTTCTTTTATCCCTCCTTTCTTCTATTCTCCTCCCTAATCCCTCCACCTCTCCACCTGCACGGCTATTCTCCGGATAACTCCCCAATATAGCTACAGGGGGATAGAGGAGTAAAAAAATTACAACAGAGATAATAGAACAGAGAAACTAGAATAATTTCCTTAGTAGAAAGTTCCTTTTAGTATTATGATTCATTTAAATAAGACATAATAGCATGTGATTTGCAAAAAATAGTATAGCGTGACCAAATACATTTATATTTTAGATTTTTTAAAGTAGCCCTGATAAAGCTTTGCACATTTTCCGTTTCTCTCAGTAGCTTCATGAGGAGCCTGGGAAATAGTCTTGAAGAAATTCATATACTAAGCATACGCTCATCCTAAATTATTAATAAAAACTTGGGCGCATTTCAAATGTATATTTTACATTTAAAAAGATTGGAATTGCAAATATTCATACATAGGCATCAACTTCAATACTTATAAATGTCGTAGAAACAAGTTTCACGCATAACCTGAACTGTATGTAAAAGATAACATTATAAATCTACACGACACATTGTGGTGCTTCCTCTGCCAAGGTTTTTTTATTTTTTATTTTTAATAACAGAACATTACACCATGACCACTTAATATCATTTAAAAGGGAGGTTTTGAAAATGTTTTGCTTACGCATGAATTTAGCTAACTTTCTAGTCCCACATCCCCGCACATATTGCTATGGTCACTTTCACGCACTGTAGATCTATAAATAATTCCTTTCTGAGTAATTAATTAGGCTAATATTTCAATTGCAACATTGAGGTTAGTCAATAACATGAAAGGTGAGGACAAATAATTGAAGAAATTAACCACTGACCAAATAATAAGCATAGGCTTTTATCATTGAGTTTAGGTGTTTTTTGTTTGTTTTTGGGTTTTTTTCATTGTTACTGCATGGAGCTCAGACTAAGCAGACAGCTAATACACAGCTATATTCTTTGTTAATTCTGCCAGCTGGTCGTTTTCACTGCAAAGGTCATGTGGTGTGGATGGAGCATTTGTGAAAATTCCACAGTGCTAACTCTGCTGGCTTCCATGTCTAACAAGTTTTGTGATCTCTAAACAAATTGAAACATGTTAAAATCCATGTCATACATTTTTTACATTCATAACAAAGCCTAAATACAGGCTGAGCCTAAACAGTTATTTATGTGCACTCCAATTTGCTCACATGGGAGCAGAAGCATTGATTAAGGATTGTTATTAAGTTTTTGACTTGGATCTACTGGACGTGTCTCGATAAAAGGAATTAGTCAATTATTTAAAAAAATAGTATTTTCTGTGGCCATGCTATGACCAAAATTATTAGATGTTTTAATGCATAACATTCCTTCTGTGGGGTTCTAAAGTTCCACGAGTGTAGGCGATACATAGGCATCAACATTGCATAACCTGGACTACAGAGTGGTAGAGGTAGTGAAGATTGCAAATTGCAATGTCGTAAACAAAGTTTCATTTCAGGACAAAAAGTACCTCATTAGCTGTTCAAGCAAAATGCTTCTGAAGCTGTAGGAGGCAAAACCAGGTGATATTCAAAGTTTCTAGATGTTTAAACCTTAAGCTTCATTCAGTAAAGTTTTAAAGTTCTGAGAGTGTAGATCAGTTATTTCTCTTCAAGTAATTGCTGCCATAGCAACAACTAGCAATGCTAACAGACATGCCATTAATGTTATGTCCACTGCAGTAGAAGTGTCTCACCAAGGAGAAAGGAGGAATCCTTCATTCTGATGGTTCAAAGCTTGACAAAATGTAAAAAAAACGACTCAATCTTCCTGACTGAATCTCTTGCAGGAGGGACAGTAAACATTTCCCGCAGTGACAAAAACAGATCCATTAAAGCCTGTGATTTTTTAAATACATTTACATGTAACACATCTTGCTTCAGCAGCATAGTTATTATTGGACAGAGTGTTTATTTCACTCCTGACAAATGTGTCTTTGATGCTTCTGTAGGAAATTAGTGGAGGTTCCTTAAAAAAAAAAGAAACCTCGAGATTATCCTGGGGGATTTTGAAGTTTTTAAGTATTCAGACACTGTTTTATTAGTAGGATGATAAGTAAGCACAAAAGGAATCAGCAGTGAATTGTTTGTTTGTCAGTGAATCCGTTCTCTCAATGGGGGTAACACAATAATGGTAACACGGGCCATGGCATCATCTATGACTTTATTAGAAAATTTGCATTTATTAGAAAATTTGCATTTATAAAAAAGTATTTTTCTTATTTTCCTGGAGGAATTCATCGTTCTCACTGCAAATGCGTTTATGTCTCAGTAGCTGTGAGTGAGGAAGGCGTCACGCTTTGCAGATGGGTACAAATGCAAAGCCGTTTCAAACATTTATTAAACATTTAGACATTAACTACAACACACGGAAGACACAGCATGACATTAACAATCAAAGACAAACTGGACTGGGACACGAGGGCTTTTTTATACAGATACTAATTACACAGACAAACGAGACACAGGTGGAATCAATCACAGACAGGACCGGGTGCAAATCAGACAGACAACATGAACACGAAAGCATGGCACGCGTTGTCATGGTGACCGCCACGCGCACAGCCATGCACAGCGGAGCGCCCATGACAGAAGGGAATATTTGCAGTGCTTGGGATGTGAAGAGTTGCACTGTTAGAAATGAAAGACTGTAGGTTTAGGCTGTAGGTGATGGTATTCAAAGATAATTTTGGAATTTTGTTATTGGTAGTAATTCATCCAACGAGATTACATGTGTCTACTAGTAATGTGATGATTAAATCTCTGTATGTTAGTAAGTAATTTTATTTCTTTAAAAAATACTTGATGTATGCACCTCAACAGGTGGACCAGATCTACCAAAATAAAATAAAAATAATAAAACATTTAAAAAATAAATAACTTAATAAACAAAATTATGAATATATTTATTTATTTTTGGCTGTATTTATTTATTTGCCTGAATTTATTTATTTATTTACATATTCCCCAATATATTTCTGTATTATTAATATTCTTTTTTATTTCTCTATTCATTTGTAGATTTGTTTATTCCTGAAGTTATTTGTTCCTTATTTATTTTATTTATTTTTTCATTTATGTATTATTTTGTAAATTCCTATTATTGATTGATTGATTGATTCTTTTACTTATTTTTCAGTTTGGCAGATTTGGTCTTCCTTAAGCAATTGCTCTGCAGCTCTCAAAGACACCCTCCGAAGAAGAAAGACGTGATGTAAAATTATAAATTTCATGCTGCGTTGTTTGGTTAGTGCCTGCGGTGTAGCTTTTCTCTATCCAATTATGGTGCAGACAAGTGCAGATGTAGAAAAATATCAGATTAATGGTACATGGTGCTGTATAACCCAAGTATTGGGCTAAAATGCAGGTGTCTTTATAAAGTCTGATAACGGCTTTACCCCATATAAGATATCATAATTTGCTATGTACATTGTCACTTGAATAATCTGGTAACTGCCAAAATAAGATAATAATTGGATTAATAGTGTGCACACAATGTCATCAATGTATCGGAGAAACAGCGTAGGTATATGTCCAGTAAATTGTTCAAAGTTCTCGTACAATTCTCAATGCATCCAATAAAGAGGCTCAAATAGGAGGGTCCCACTTTGCATGTCTGGGGGGAAATAAATGATCTTGAATAATATATATGATACTGTTGCGTGCAGCCATTGTAGATGTGAAACATCCAAATTTATTACCAACATTCACATGCTTGTTCAGGCCTTCAAGTCTGCACATGCTATAGCTGTCTTTTCTAACCAAATCACAGGCTGTGGTAATATATTATGTTGAAATAGATGCAGGCATTAAGGCATTCCATTCACTGATGCAAATCTTCACCTAATAGTCCTGGCTGTGCACACACACTTTTCTCAGCTGATGACTGATGCCAACATCAGCGAGCATTAGCGCTGCAACCATGGCCCACTGTACATCATTAGAGCTGCATTAGCCAGGTGAGAAACAGAGGCAGGTGACCAGCTAAGACGAGATGGCTGAAGTAACGATAGCGCTTCTGAGAATCGGCTCTGGTAAACACTCTAAAGTGCTAACAGGGTCTATAATCTGACATCAAACCCGAATCGTTAAGGATACACTTAGAAGATTGGTATAAAATTTACAACGCAGCTGTTGATCAAAGAACACGGAAGCTGCCCTTATGTGTCGGGCTGTCCTTTCTCTCTTGTTCTCCGTTTCCCTCACACAGCTTCTTGAGACATTAAGAACACAAACAACTCGACTCCCTGCAGAGTCTGCACTCTGAACGGGCCTGCGTGATCAACGGATCTCCAGAGTGAACACTGAGTCCTTCTGTTCTCCTTTGACGGAAAATACAATGACAGAAAAACAAAAGCCCCAAACACCCGAAACAACCTCCTCCAGTGCTTTCTGCAAGACAGTAGCTGTTTTTTTCATATTGTGAAGAACAAACAACATCAGTAATAGTAGATTACATAAAGCTGGTAAAAAATTGCACTAGGGACTTGCTGGTAGTCTCACAAATTTGTTATGAAGTTACAACGGTGAAGCTTTAGGGTTAGGGAATCATGAGAGCAGGTTCTACACTAAATCTTCAGTGATTGTCTGCAGTATTTTTATGATACCAACATTTTTAACACAATACCAATACCAGACTAAGTACAGCAATACTGGTACTGAAATAATAACATTTATAACAGAAAGTGGTAATAATTTATATTTACTTTCAATCAACTAACATCATTTACAGCATTTGTTAACATTAACAAACCATAAACTTCAGTATTAATACACCACAAGTAATGTTAAAGAGGTAATTAATATGAACAATATAAACCAATGGCCTAATTTATACATGTCTGCTCTGGTAAAAATTGGTAAAAAATCATAAATGAGGATGAATGTTAGATTACAATATTTACACCCGGAGACCTGAGTTCAGTTGATTTTTTAAAATTTATAATCATGGATGGAATAAACATTTGTCAATGTAGGTGTATTTAGTTAACATTGAAATAAAAATCAATTAATACTTTACATTATCTTTGATCAATTAATGTTGAGTTGGTTTTGAGTTGGTTTGTTAATGTGAACTAATTCCGTAAATAATGTCATTTAAGGCAACCTTAATGGAAAGCGTTACCCAGAAGGTTGATAATGTAAAATAATATTTTAATATCTGTTCAAAATGAAAATCTTTTTATTGAATAAGCAGAGGTGAAAAGCACTTAACTGATTTTACTAATTACTACACTTAAGTATCATTTTAGGGGTGTTTTACTTTACCTAAGTATAATTGACATTATACCAAGTACATTTACATTAAAAGCCCATAGTTTCTACTCCTTAGACTCTTTAATGTTCATTTAGACCTTCCAAGTGCTCGTTATAGATCTCAAAGATCCTGACTCAAATGTTTTATTTTTATTTTGCCCAGCAAACAATTCAATTAATGTTTAACTTTATTTATTAACTATGTTTAAAATATCCCATAAAATCCAAATTTGTATGGATATCATAACTAATCTGTCAGGTTCTTGACAGGGCGGGCTCCCGGCTCGGAGGCACGAGTCGGAGTGTGTCAAGGGATTTGGCAGGCACGTCGTCGGGGGGGCAGGCTTTAGGTCGGGCGATGTGCAGACGGGATATCAAAGGCGCAGGCGGGGTCAGAAGTCGGGTATTCGGGTTCAAGGTCAAGCACGGGAAAGCAGTCCGGGAAACGCTTGGTATGACGATCTTCATCGGTTCAATATTGAGCACTGAGTGTTTTTTGAAACAGGGGTAGATATAGGAGAAGTGTGATTGTGACCAGGTGCATGTGATCCAGGTTGATTGTGATCTGGAACAGTGATAAGAAGCAGGGCGATAGCGAATGCGGAAGTGAGCCAGCAGGCTTGCCGCGTGATGCATGGGTGAGCGGGGGATTCTGGGACATGTGGTCCTGGGACGCCAGTGTGTGTGTGACATAATCACCTTTGCACAAGGACTGTCTATTAGTATCACTTCCTCTTAATACAGGTTTCTTTAATGTAAAAAAGAATCTGATTCTCATGATTTTTTTTTTACAAATTCAAACAAATGAGGGTGATATGACTAGATTTCTATCTATTCATACAAATCAAGTCTTATAAAAAGGTGCAGTAAGTACGCTAACCCCGCCTTTAACTCTACCCTTAACATCTGTTAACGGTGTGAGACCATGCTGGGAAAAAAAAGAGTGTGGACACTTTTTAACTTTCGCTCATGTATAGTTTTGAGTAGCTACTTCTACTTTTAATTGAGTAATATTTTGACACAGTACCCATACTTTTAGTTAAGTGTTACACTACAAAACATAGCTACAAATAGTTCTTAGTTTAAATCTTTTGACCGAGTATTGCGATTAAAATATGATGACAGAGAGATTTGATGAACTCATTGACAATTAAGTACAGCACCAGGTTCATTAGTACTAGTACTGAAAAATTGTAGTATCGTACCGTTTTCAGTATTTTGACACCTCAATACATTTTCGGTCCCAGTATTCCATGCAACCTCCCTACTGAACAGTGGGGAATCTTTAATATGTGTGTGTGTGCACTTGTGTGTGAATGTGACACCATTCCGCCCTCTCCAGAGACAGGTGAAATCTTCTGTCTTTCTATCCCTCTTGCACCTACAGCTGTTCCAGGGCAGGAAATGCCACCTGACACTCAAAAACAACACCTCACGCTACACCATTTGGGAGCTGTGATGGCGCGTTGGTGTGTGTGTGTGTGTGTGTACCTTCTGTCTCTTGCGCAAAGTGAAGTTCTTCCAGAGTAGAAGCCTGAGCTGCACCAGGAGACCCATTACACAGACCACTGGGGGGTCGTGATAGAAACACTGACTCTTTTTTCTCCTGCGAAGGGACAGAAGGACAGATGGATGAGAAAGAGAACAGTGCAGGGTTAACATTAACAAAGTCAGCACTCATAAGCAGGTCACTAACATCCGCACCCGTCCCTCATGAGGTTCACACTTGCCTCATCCCAGAGCTTGAATGCTACAGTGTTAATTAACAAAATAAATGACATCATTAAAACCGTAACAGCTCTCAACAGCAGTGCTGATGTCATTTCCTGGATTCTAGAATCTTCTCCACTCCATTGATGAGTAATAGCTGATTAAAGAAGTATGTTGTCTAATGATTGTTAAATTGCTGAACTGTGCACCAAGGGAATCGCTAAAGCTTTAATCTGTATTTCTGCGGCATCAGCATTTTGCGCTGTTTATTCTCCCTCTGAAGCAGTTTGGATTGGATTGTTCCGCCATCGGACCCTTTAGTCATTTACTTCATGTCACCATTATAGGCATACTAATGAACTGCTCAGATAATCTCTTTCTATATTTCTCTCTCACACAAACAGACTTTATGTGTTCGAGAGAGACAGCGAGACTGAGTGTATGAGAAATTCAGGGGTGAATAATTCTTGCTCAACGCAAAGATCCTCGCTAATGGCAGTTTTTATTTTATTTGATATGCCCCATAACCTGCATGTGTGCATTATTTACAGCTCCGGCATGGCAACCCTTCCTCGCTCAGCCAGGTGGAGCCTTGGCCAGACGTGTTCGCCTTCTCCAGCACTCAGAGTTATGTACACGCTGGAACCTTTATAGCTCTAAATTAAGGCTTTGAAACACGTGTGTAAGTTGCAGAAAGACCATATTATCACAGAAACCACCAGGCTGAAGCTGGACCCTTACTTACTCATTCCTTTTTTACTATATATGCACTGTTCTGTGTAGAGCACTATATAGGAGAGCAGTCAAGGAGACACCAGACCAAATTTAGACAACACTTATTTGAGAGTGCTTGGGAAATGCATCATCACAAGTAATAGGAAGGACCATCACAAGAAGTTTACAACTTGCAATCTGAAACCATGAAAATACAAAAGTGAAATGTGTAATTTTCTTTATCAAATGCAAAATTAACAACTGTCTGTCAGGTTATGTTTGTTATTGTTTAACTGATTAACACATTATTATTATAGGTACACAAGTATATCTTGACATTTAAAAGTCGAACTGTTATATAGTTCCTGTACCCGATTTGTGTTGTAACATGCTAACCAACATAATCAGATGAATCAACAAGCTGTAATTTGACAGTACCTACGTATTAACCACACAACAACTCTCCTCTTATTTTACAGTGCAACTATATATAAAGTTACACTTTATAATAAGTTCCCGTGTAGTTAGTATGTAGGTAAATCTTATTGGAAAACCCACAGTTCATACAAACGTAATTACCCTCCCCCTGTTACAACCATCAATATACACTTGTGTACACAAAGGTATTTGCATATAGCGGGGTCCAAAAGTCTGAGAGCTCATTGAAAATCACCACCATGTTTCACTGTTGTTTTGATCCACTGTGGTATCAATCTCTCTTCTGTTCATCTCCTTACATAAACCCTTCTGTTACTGCCATAAATCTCAAACTTGGATTCATCTGTAGATATAACTTTTTTCCAGTGATCCACTGTGAAATGCTGGTATGTCTTAGCCCATGCCAAACATTTGGCCTTGTTTCCCTTCCTGATAAGTGGTTTAGAGACTGCTACTCGTCCTTTTAAGACCACAGCTAGCTAGCCTTCTTTTGACACTACTTTTGGTGATTGGAGTTTCTCGTTCTTTATTCAGCACATTCTGTATCTGTGCTGAAGTTTCTGTTCTCTCTCTCAGTAAACAAATGTATCGGTCTTCTGATGGTGTGGTCACTTTTGGTCTGCCTGATCGTGCTTTGCATACGACTGATCCAGTTTCAGAAAAGTGTTTTAGAGTGCCATACAGTAGCAATGAATAAAATCCCAGATTTTTTATGTGGTCTTAGACTTCTAGACCCCACTGTATGTACTTCTGTAATCCATCTATAACAGTTCATACATCCTCAGTAGTTACAGTACATTACAGCTGCCTATCTTGTTTATGTGTAACTACACAGGCATTAGAGACACAATATAAAAGTGGGACTTTTTGAACTATGACAGTTTTAAGACGGTTCTTTTAGCAGTTTGCAAGCACATTATTTCCTTCAGCAAATGGAGATCTAGTTATTTTATTACATTCCCTCCATTAAAACCAGCAATAATTTGTATTTGTTCTACTTGTGCATCCATTATGCAAGGGTATAATTATCTGTTGTTTGTTGTTATTGGTTAAAACTGAAGAGAAGCGGTAATATGTCACATGTGCCATCAGACGTGAATAATAGGGCCTTATTTTGTACAGATTTAAAATCAAGTGTATGAATCGTATTGAATTGGATGAATGTCCCTTTGCTTGTTTTTTACTAGAAATCAGATCTTCACACTTACAATCGTGTTTTTAGAGAGCTGTCAAGCCTAGTTTGTTCTATGTCATTATGTCATTATGTTGTGCTCGGCTGTCCTTATTTTCATATGCATTTCAGGTACGTCATTGGTTGCCTCCTTGAGTTTGCAATGCAAACATGAGGTACGACTATCATCAAATGGTAGAAAGTATCTTAACATTACAATGCTTTTGCATTGCAAAACTGGGGCCTGATCATAATCGCAGAAAAAAAAAACCATCTCACACTTTCGATAAAGGCCATATCTATAACGACCTATGAATACATTCATAACATGCTATAATGCATTTTTAAGCCGTTAGACACATTGTTCTAATTATTCATAAAAAAATGCATTACACTTTGTAGCACTGTTTGTTATGCATCATGAATTGTTAACCTAATGTATTATAAGTAGTGTTCATAGTTTATTATAGTGCTTTTTTTTTTAGTTACATATACGTTGAGCCTTTTTTATAGATTACACCATACCATAAATGGAGTAATAGCTTAATAATTTTAATGTATTGCAGCATGTCTTGCAAGCATTAAGTAAATCATTTTTATACTTGTAGATTATTGACAAATATATGCTATTATAACCTAATTGTAATAACTTTGTAATTAAGTTGTATTTGTGAATTTTAAGTAATGTAAGACTTATTTTAAACAAAAATCTTATTAAGCCAACAGCATTTCCTTTGCAAATATACAAAAGCAATGCAAACAATTCACCAACTGAGGGTGGACACTGGGAGGTATCTTAAAGGCTAATATTTTCAGCAGTTGTGAACCGCATATTTCCTCGTTCCATGTAATAAACGACACACACACACACACACACACACACACACACACACACTCTAACAGGACAAACATATCCCAATTACCAGCACTTCTTTAATGGCTTAACAGCAATGTTTGACAAGGGGGGATGTTGCTACAGAGACAGAGGAGATTCTCTATCAAAAAACAAGAGCGTGTGTGTGTGTTTGTATGTGCATGTGTGTGTGTAGTGTACTAGGTGCCTTGTATTCACTTGGATACAACTACAAATACAAGGAGGATCTGTCCGTTTTGCAGGTTTTAATTGGTACTTAAGGGAAAGATGTGTCTCTAGGCCACTTGCATGCACGAACACACCTACATTTGCCTGGAAATGCTTGCTGTCTCTCTCTCTCTCACACACACACACACACACACACAGTGACATGGGTTCACTTTAATTTAATTCACTCTCAGAAGTCCCATCCACCTAAAGCTACAGCTTCTGACTTTTTTCCTATAATAATTTGACAGTAAACTGAATAGGTGAAACTACTGTATGTACTTTCTACTGTGGGACCCAGATCAAAGCTCAGAGACTGAGACAGATTTCTAGGAGTCACTCAGACCAACCGAATCACAATCTTGGCTTTCTTTCTTTCTTTCTTTCTTTTTTAGCCTTTTGAGGATCAGCGGATTCCATCACAAGGCACTAAGCTTTAATGTATGGTTTCATAAGTATATTCATAAGTGTTTCATGTTCCCTAGAAAGAGAAAAAAAATATCTGATTATATCTGCATTCATGGGACCTTTAGTTCAATGGTAGGCAGCATTTTCGCATTTAAATATGAACTCATATGTATGGATATAAGGCAGGCCTAAAATGTGCTTATTTTTAAATTGTGATGTTGAGATGATTCCTTTGACTGGGAACAACCTCCCTTTAAATTACTCAGGAATCTCGTTTAAATAGTTTAAATGAAATTGTGCAGCTTCAAAGTTAATATCCTTTAAGCAATACAAAGAAAAGTATTGCTTTCTATGAAGCCTGTATTTATAACTTTCTATTCTAACTGCACTTAAAATTCTTTGTAATTTGTTCATAATGCATTGTAAGCATTCTTACAATAATGCCTAATAAAGCAGTATAATCCAGTCCTTAAAGGCTTGGAAACTTCAGAAAATAAGCGTCACTATTTATCATAAGTATACACATTCATTTATTTGTAATTTGTATATTTATACATTCATATTATATTGTAGAAGAGTTTAGTGAATAAAATAATGACTGTTCATAAAATATGACAGGTGATTCCAAACTTTTAAATACTAGTGTAGGTATAAGCTGTATTTGTGACCTCGAAGTACAGTGAGACATCTTTTAAACAAAAACGTTTCTTAAACCCATGGCCTTTCCAATGTTTTATTTCTCAAGGTGAATTTGGCATTAGCGATATAATATGCTATAAACACAACTTATAATGCATTATGTTAACAATTAATGATGCTTAATAAACATTGCTGCAAAACGTAATGCATTTTCAAAATGTATAACATTTCTGTATAATGCCATATGAATGCTTTATAACGTGTTATGAATGTGTCCATAGTACATAATAGATATGGCCTTCGTAGAAAATGTTACTATAACATCTTTTTTATAGGTTTGTGCAAGCATGCATGAGACTTTGCAGAATTTTATCCAGAACAAACAACAAAAAACACAATGACAACAGAGATAAAAAATATCATCAAGATGTCATCATAAAAGAAAAGAAGCAGAAGAAGGGAAGCGAGGAAAAAGGAATGCAGTAGTGGAAAAGAGTTTCAGTGTAAAAACTTAGAACTGAAAGTTCGCTTAAGGTATCAGTTTTGTGACATTTTGTATCCCCATCTATCGTTTATGAGACTGAGATTAGATGCTTCTTCAGGTTGAATCAGAACCAGCGAAAGAGTGTGTGCGTGTGTGTGTGTGTGTGTGTGTGTGGTGTGTGTGTGTGTGTGTGTGTGTGACTGAGCCCTCGTGTCCTGCTCTTCCACACTGCCTGGTAATTGTCTCCGGTTTCTCTAAATATTTCAGCAGGCATCAGGCAGGACACGGCGCCCTGAAACCCGAACACGGCGCAAGAAAAATGGCAGACACAGGAACCACGTATAAAATATGCAGCGGGTAATTTCCTATTTATAAATCACATTCTGCCATCGCCAGCTCAAACAGGAGCACCGCTCTAGTTCCATGATTCAATCTCAACAAAAAAGAGTGTTGCTTTCAAACACACACACACACACACACACACACATTTTTATTATAGGGGGTATTTAAAAGAGGATGACAGAGATTGAGGTGTGTGAGGACGCTTTACAGAAAAGGTCAGAGGGAAAATTGAAGTGTATCAGATGTTTCGCTTAATTTGCATATCGTGAAAAGTGGAAAACATATCGTCTGAGGCTTAAGTGCAGAAAAACCCAGATTATCCATCAGTGGGGATCACAAAGACTACGTTCAGACTGCAAGCCTAAGTGCTCAATTCCGATTTGCTGCCCAAACCAGATTTTTTTGTTAGTTTGTTCACATTATCGTTTTAACATGACATTTAACGTGATATCCGACACCAATCTAAACAGATCCCGCTCCTGAACTGACCCCCATGCGCGAAACAACGACGATTAGGGCTGGATAGAGCGCTGCTGAATGTTTAAAAGGTGAGATTAATCATGTGAAACGAGAAGCGATCAACATCAGCTTGTTTCTTAGGTTGTAATTCATGTCATTTCTGTTCCCACGGCTGAGCCACAAAATAGAATTACGTTAAATAGATCCTAAATAAACAAAAATAAAGTATTTTATAGATTTCAATATCTGATAGACTCGTCCTCAAAAGCATGTTCACATTTGGGAAACAAGGAGAATCTTATTTAACGCAGCTATTTAATGTTATTCTATTTTTGGCTCAGCAATCTTAACAGAAACAACATGAATTACAGCCAAAAGAAACAAACTGACATTGATTGCTTCTCGTTTCACATGATTAATCTCACCTTTTAAACATTCTCACCACCTCTTTCTCTTCTTTCTGTCTGAGCAATATGAGCCTCGCAAAGCTTAACGAATAAAGTTGCTTATTTGCCCGACGTGTTGCATGCCAATTTGATTAATGTTGGATTGCTTCGAGTAACTCTCAAGTTGCATTAAAGTTTATTTCTTTTTTGGAGGGGGTGATTTTTGCCCCATATCGCACTACAGCTACCAACCGGAGAGGGTGAGGACTAACACATACTTCCTCCGAGACATGTGCAGATCTGCCACCATATCTTTTCAAACTGCTGCTCATGCAACGTCACAGGGCAGCCGAACACACTCAGAGGAGAGTGCTAACTGCTCTCTTCCGCAGACATGAGCTCACAGATACCCACGATTGGCTAGTGTAGCTCTGATCAACAGAGTAATGCCGTCCTTCTCACCCAGAGAGAAGGGCCAATTATGCTCTCTTGGACTCCCGGCCACGGATGGCTGTGGCATCGTCAGGATTCAAACTCGCGAACTCCCGACGATAGGGCGAACGCTTTTCTTTTGCGCCACTCTGGCGCAATAATTTGTTTTTAATGCAACTCGCAGCCCTTTAACTCTCTGCATGAAAGTTTCACACTCGCTCTGACTGCCTGCGAAAGCCAGGCAGTGCGCTGCGTTCGTTTCTATGATAGCAGTCAATCAGCCAATGTACATTAATCTCGTGAGATTTGACACCCAAGAACAACACTTCAGCCGAGATAATGACCAATGTGGAGTTGGAGTGACGTAAAAGTTGCATAAATTCCGAGCTGCTTGTTCCGACTAAGATCGCAGTGCTGCATATGAAAGTGGCCCAAATTGGAAATGTCAGATTCAGTGCGACTTTTGCTGTTCACACTACCATGAAAAAGACAGATCTGTGTCACATATGAGAAAAAAGATTTGGTATTTGGGGACATTTTTGCCTGCTTAGTAAACATAGTCGAAGTTGTTTGTGTTCCATCTGTCAGTAAAATCACACAAATCCTGACTGAAGCGGGGGGGGAAACTATGTCAGTAATAATAATAGAAATTCTGATAACTGACATAATCATCAGATTTATATTATTATCTTTACACAAAAACATTTAATAGCATAATAATCTGTGGACCAAGTACATGTCAAAATGTCACTCCTGTTAATGTAGAGTAATATAAAGCATTAAAGATGCAGCATATAAACATCTTATCTGTGTTTCACATTGTACCAGAATAATTACCAAATTAATTACCATGTCATGTACATGCACTTGCACAACCACAGTGAATTTATTTATTTAAGTGTTTAAGAGATTTGTTTTTAAATTATACTCTGATAAATAAAGATACACAGAAAAATAAGGTAAAGTGTATAACACAAGTCTCATTGCTGATTTAGAGAAGCATTCAATAGAAAAGGGTATTTATGCAGATTTATGCAGCAGCCCTGCTCAGCTAATAGTACGTTCTTTCTTCAAATCCATGATCCCAAAATGCACAATTACATTTCACACTGAATGTAAAAGAATGGCCTGGTTGTTATTCTCCTCTCTTTGATATGTTGTCTTTCTGGATTGTAATATTGCACGATTTTAAAACAATGGTTTTGCTTAGTGCTTTTAGGAATATGTGACTTGTGAGGCTTGTCCTAAACAACATGATCTCACACTTGCTAAAGTATAACAGTTTGCATGACTCAAGTCTTACGAAAGGTTATAAAAGTTAAGGTCAGAAGAATGAAGGTTAGTGTTATTAACAAATATTAACAATAGTACTAAAGGGAAATTACGTTAAAAATGCATGTGATGTAAACAATAGTGGCCGTTCAGTTCTACATGTTAGTGCTACCTACTGTAGCGTTGAATGCGAACTTAACCAACAGTGTTTGCTGTGCTACGTGTGTTTTTAATTTTAATGTATGGTTCATTAAAGATTACAGTTTTGAGACGGAGTAGACAAACTCTCTACAGCAGTCACTGGTAGCCATATTGATTCTGTCTATTATCTGCTACGAGCACCTCCCCTTTCATTCTGTGGTGCATGATATGACAGTTTAGTGCAACAACACCTATTGTAGCTACTGCTCCAACCTTTCCTATCAAACACTTAGATGCAAAGCAGTTTCTTTATTTCTTGTGAAATGCTGTCCTGAATGTTAGCTTGTCACCTACTAGTCTTACAAATCAAGTGCAGATCCAACATTAAATGCCATGCTGATGTTCACAATATTACTGTGAACCGAAATGTTCTCTATAGAATTCATTCAATTTAGACAGTAATAATGCAGCGCTACCTCTGTACACTTTATGAACATGTGCTATATATAAGCACAGTGAGTAAATCATTAAATCGTTACAGTAACAATATGATGTGAGCAAGATCAAAGTTCACACCCTCAATCTTACACACACACACGCACACACACAGAATGATGGAAAGAAAAATTATCAATTCTTCATATTAAAAAATAAAATAAAATAAAAAGACTAAGAAATAAGAAATAAAGAAATAAATTTCTGTAAGAAATAAAGCTTACATATTTTAATGGCCTAGACATATACAGCAA
>JAOUQW010000031.1:4417693-4427887 GCA_028565825.1 Olivaichthys viedmensis | reverse complement strand
ACCATAACAAAATGTGAAAAACCCTTCTAGAACGAAGTTTTTGTCGACAAAAACGAAATGCCTGTTATAATTTGATATTAATTATTTTTTCATGTATAGCTCGTAGAAACGGAGAAATGCTATTGAAAGTGCAGATTTCTAAATTTCAATAGACCATATTTATCTCTGTAGGTCGAAAGGGGAGATTTTGCTATGTTTAAAATGTTTTATTAAATATTTTATGCACGCAGTTTTGTTCTACGAAATTAATAATAACGCTTTGCTATTTTTGCTATAACTTAATATTTTGTTACGTAGAAACAAGCTGAATAAAACCGACGACAGTGCAGACTCTGAAAAGACAATGCATATCTATAGAAAGCTAGTAGAACAATCAAAACAAGATCTGTGCTTGCCTTCATACAACCCGGAAGTTTGAACAAAGAGCGCCACCAAGACAACTTGCACGGACAGCGTGAACTACTGAGAGAGAAGTGTTTATTAGCAATTTATTTACCGAAATAGACAATGATTACTTAACGACAAAGGTTTATTTTCCAACTTAACTCATTTGATTGAAGCCTCTTCTTTTCCAAAAATTTATTTTTGCCAAAAAATGTTTTTTCATTTGCTTGAACTAATTTTACAAACAGACAAAGGAGTGGCATAGAGAAACACCAATAGAGCATGAAAATTATGTAAATAATTGTGAATTGAAAAATACTTTTTTTTAGTAAATAATTGTGAATTTCTACAGGCGCCTCTACTGTTTTTTCTTTGAATTTAGAAGACTGGCTAAGTAGTTAATTGAATCTGCAAAATAAGTAGTTAGACATAACTACATGAAAAAAATAACACCAATTATGTGGGGTAAAGATTGTTTGTTAGAGCCAAAATAAATGTATAATAATACTGTATGTAGCAAAATTATAGAATAGAACTCTGGACTTCAAAGGGTTAAGGGCCAAAGAAAATATACATAACTTTGTCATTACAGTGTCATGGCATTGACATAATGATTCATAAAACTCTTATAAACAGCAAAATTATTCTCACTTTTTACTTCAGGGCCATAGTAAATATGCATAACTCTGTTATGTCCATCAATGGAATGAGACCACCACAGAAAGTTCCATGACACAACCTAATGTCACCAAAAATCTGTCACTTGACATAGGTGTTACGTCAACTTGACATCAAAGTTGACTAAAGCAGCCTTTATGACAACTGACGCCTATTGGAATAATAATTTATAAATGTTTATGTCAGTTTATGTCAGTTGTCATGAAAGTGTAATGTAGCCTTCTGAAACCTGCCCCACAGTAAAGTGTTACCCTTGTTGTGACTGGCAGATTATTCCTGCTTATAAACACCCAAACACACATACAAACTGTAAACGTCACAACCAAGTCTATATTTTCATTAATTTCATGGAGTAAATTAGCGACCCCTCCCAAATGGTACAGCCCTGTTATGCCTTGAATTGCAACTGGCCAGCTAAGGAGTCTTGTAGACTGGGTAGAGCTGATCAAATTCAGCACCCGTGGTTCTTTCCCAATCTTGGTGCAAGCGTATCATAGACCGGTAGAGGAGATGGACAACAGTGGCGAAAATAAAGAAAGCAAAGATCATGCAGAGAAAACAAGAAATTAAACTGTAGACTAAGTCTATATTTGTAGTAATTTTGGGGAGTGAATCAGCAGCCCCTACCCAAGTGGTAGGGTGAGCCTTGTTAGCCTGGGGGTTTCCATGAATTAAATTCAGTCAGCTAACAAGGCTCATAGACAAGAGTGGGTAGAAGATAACATTTAGCGCCTTTGGTCTTTCCACATCTTGGTGGAAGCATAGCGTAGACAGCTAGGACAGATGGACAACAGTTACAAAAAGAGACAGAACAATGGTAGTGCTGAGAAAACAAGTATTTTGAAAAAGAAAATCACTGAAGAAAGATAGATCAATATGCTCAAAAATAACAGGTAGACCCTATTTTATTCTGAGCAGGGGCATAGTAACACGCTGTTGGAACTAAGCTAGCATTCGTTTGCAGATTTGTTTATATTGGTCTGCATTATGTAACTCCCGAGCTGCAAGTGAGTCCCACTCAGGCCCTATGGTTGCCAAGTGTGAATTCTTTCCAGTTTGCAATTGTGAGACCATGTTGCTGTGGCAGCTCTGTGTTCAGACTGAGTGTGGAGGAATAGCTTTTACAAGAGATGCTCTTCTCTGGGTCAGTGCAGCAGTATTCTCATCCAACACCGTCCACATCACTGTAGATATAAAAAAGCAAAAGCAGCACACTACAATTAGCATCTGGCTGTGTCAGAAAGAAAGAAACAGGTCAGGCAGAAGGGAGAAAGAGGCAGAAAAAGTGGACAAAGGTTGAAATTCAGTTGGGAGCTGATCTTGGGTCCAGTCCACTCTTCCTTCGGCTGCCCAGTGTGGCACGATGAAGAGCAGCACTGGACGGCTCTCAGGTGCTTGCGACCTGCAGGGCCGCAGCCGGACAGCTAACACCATGTTCGGCTCAAATTAGAGATCCAGCAGGTGCCTTGGCGCTCCACACACTTTTCTCTCTCACTTTCACTTTCTTTCAGCTTTCTGGAGTTCCACGGCTCCCTAGCTAACCTGAAAGGGAGCACTTAGCTCAAAAACAAAGGAGAATGCTCGACCTTCATCCGGAACAGCAAGGATGATGAACATAACATCTCCTCTAGCCTTTTTCACTGCTGTCAGTCTCTGAAATACTTTTTCCAAGCCCACTAATTAGATGCTCTCTTAGCAATATTATTTAAGCAGTAATGTTAGCGAACAGCTAGCCCTCCTGTCAAATGATAAATTTGGGAATTCGATAATTTAAAAAAGACAAGATCTATGTTTACCTATCAGAGAGGGTTCCAAGTAGAATATTACATATTACAATTATATTTTACATAAGCCAAGTAGAAGAGCACAACTATATTAACTTAAAGTTATCTGGGATTACTTTAGTTGGAAAACAGTCTTAACTCTTGATTTTGGCAGGAGCATCTGGATCTGGTTGGCTTTTGCTGTTGTGCTAATTTTGAAGAGAATGGTAACATTCCCTGTTTGCTGTATCACCGTGACTTGGGTGAAAAAACATGACCTTACAGAGAAGCATCCGAAAACGGAATTACTGTTTCCAGTCCAGTGGTACAAGAATGTCTCAGCAATACTCACTCTTGGAAAACCAAGACTAGCTGGGATCAAATCCATGACCTTTTGGTTTGTGGTTTATGGTTCAGTGGCTGGGCAGTGTTACACTTATGGTTACGTTAGCCACTTTGTACATTAGCAATATTCTCACAAATATTGCTATGTTGTTGAAATGCTTCTGTAACATTTCCTATGAATCCAGTACTGCTAATACATTATAAATGCATTAATATGTTATATAGTATACATAATGAAGGTACAAATAGCATGCCTCGCATTATTATTATTATTTATTTATTTATTTTTACAGTTGAGTGCACATACAGTATCTAGACATGATTGTTCACTTCACTTAAAGCCTGTATTAAAATAAAATTTCACTCACATTTAAAAGTTGCTCGGACAGTTAAATGTTATTTACGTGCGCAGGGTGGAGTTTGCCAAAAACATTATAATTATAATCTTGAACTTATGTCTGTTTTTCTTGTGCGATATCGTCTCGAGCACCGGGATGTAATAAGTCCAGCGTCACTATCCAACAATCTGTGGTCACCACAATATTTCACCCTGAAATTCATGTTTTGGGAAACGTAAATACACACACAAAAAAATGGAATGCCATTTGAGGGCAATATTAATTATATAAACATACTATTATGAAATGAATAATCATATGAATCGTTCCTGGAGAGGCCTCGAAAATTGAATTTTTTTTATTTTGTGCGCATGGAGGAGCTCAGAGGAGACATATCTTAATCGAAGACAATACTTCTCTCAAGGACCGAATTTTATATGGCACATTAATTCTTAGGAAAAAAATTATGAACTGTACCTACTTAAAGTAAGCTGTAGCAGCTGAATACTTGGTCAGCCTATACATTAAATCACGTTACAATTTCATGACCTTGATTTAGCATTTCATGGCCACAACCACAAATTGTGCACATAATTTAGTATGTTGATGCGTAAAATAAGAAATAAAATAAAACTAACCTTTTCGTGGCCTGTCCAGTCACTTCTTCTGCAACTCTTAACAGCTAATACATTTTTTCACCCCTGGCTAAGCATCAGGCTTTCTGCCAAATAATGTGGGAGAAACCCATATTGTTAAGACAACTTCTTAGTTGTGATAACCTGTTTATAACGACTAGGACTACTCATGATAGTCAACCTTAATATATTTGCAATATATTAGACAACTATTTGATGTTTATTTGAATCTCCTGATTTGTATGTCATCGTATTAGTCAAAAATGTATTTTTTATTGTCAGAACGAAAGACCTCACAAATGGACGCAGCGAGGATGACCGCGATAGAGATCCTCAGGGAACTCGCGGAACACCAGCGCTGGCAGGAAAAGCTGGCCCCCTTTGTGGCGCTGGCTTCCGCGAGCGAGAGACCGCTCCGCGCCGGAGAAGCCGAGGGCTGGCGCCTCGTCGGGATCGAGAGCCTGGTCGAGGCAAAAAAGGATCGACAGC
Organism: Olivaichthys viedmensis; assembly: GCA_028565825.1. Classification (NCBI taxonomy): domain Eukaryota; kingdom Metazoa; phylum Chordata; class Actinopteri; order Siluriformes; family Diplomystidae; genus Olivaichthys; species Olivaichthys viedmensis. The sequence goes on along the minus strand of JAOUQW010000031.1, from coordinate 4,423,255 downwards.
CTGGCCGCCCACATAGCGGCGTTGACTGCGGCGCAGCAGCTCGCCCATCCCGTTGTGCCGCCCCAGCCCAGATCTCCCAGGAGTGGAGAGGGGAAAAGTCGCTGGAGTTTTTTTGGGGGGGCTAGTAACGGCCGCCGAGGCCATCCCGAACGCCATAGGAGGCGTAGAGGAGCCCCTGAACGCCGATAATGGCGTGGATAAGCTCCCAGATGCCATAGACGGCGTGGAGGAGCTCCCGGAAGCCGAGAACGGCGCAGATGAGCTCCCAGATGCCAAAGGTGGCATAGAAAAGCCCCTGAACGCCGATAAGGGCGTAGATGAGCTCCCAGACGCCACGGAACGCAAGGAGGAAGAAGTCATGGCGCCGCCCCCGGGCTTCGGGGATGACGACGTTCCTCCACCTTCCGAGCAAGGGGAGGATGTTATAGCGCCACCCCCGGGCTTCGGGACGATGACGATCCTCCACCCCCCGAGCAGGGGGAGGACGTCGTAGCGCCACCCCTCGGGCTTCGGGGACGACGATCGTCCGCCCCCCGAGCAAGACATGGACTGGCTGGCGAAGCTCTTTCGGGGATCTCCCTAGGGGAAGGCGACGCCACTCTACGACGCCACTCTGGGTGGCCCCCGGGTGTCCGTTGATGCCGCTGCCAAAAAGGTTAGTGCTCCGCCCTCGAGCGTCGGGAATGGCGACGCCACTCGGCGCCCGTTGACGTCGCCGCCAAGGATGTCAGCGCTCTAACCCCGAGCTTCGGAAATGGCAACGCCACTCGGACTCGATCGTGGACGGCTGCGTCCAGCCTCCGGGCTGCCACTCAAACAGGGACGTAGGCCCCACGGGCCCGGGCCGCCAGTTTAGTCGCGGCGGAGCAGCGCCTTTGAGGGGGGACTCTGTCACGCGCCCGGCTGAGCGTGCGACATAGCGGGGCGGTTGCCATGGCCACGGCCACGCGCTTGTTTTGTTTCCTTGTTTGTGACGCGTGAGTGTTAAATGTTTCCAGCTGTTCCTCGTTCGTCTCCCTTGATTATAAAGTGTTTAAATACCCGCTTGTGTCCGTCCTGTGTTGTCTTTCGTTGTCCATGTCAGTGTGTGTATGCTCTATGTTAGTTTAAATAAAGCTGTTTCTCCTCACGAAGCGAAGCCTCGTGTTTGTGTCCGCACCCCCGAACCTGCACAATGTGACAAGGGAAAGGACATTGAGCCCACGGGCCCAGGGGGTTTCTGTCATGACAACTAGTGCCATGTACTTGTGTTGATGTTTAGTTTTGTTTTGGTTTATGCCCCTGTCACGTCCCAAGTGGTGTCACGTGTGTTCCCAGCTGTTTCCTATTTGCTCCCCTTGATTGATCTGTGTATGTAAACCCCTGAGTTTCGGTCCTGTTTGTTGAACATTTGTTGTCTTCATCCGTGTTGCCGTCATATATGTCACCCAGTACCTGTACCTGTTTATGTTTAGTTAGAATAAAACGGCTTTGTATGTGTATCCGTTTCCCATGTCCTGTTTACCCTAGCCTGACACAGATATTAGAATGGGTAATGTAACCTGACATTATAAAGTCACATACCTTATGAAGTTTAATGTAACTATAACTACTTATGTGCATTTATACAGACTTATGCCAGACATTATAAGGTATTATGTATGTTATATAACACATTATAAATGCTTTTATAATGCATTATAAATACTGAATTCATATAATTGTTACCGATTCTTTCATTGTTAGTAATGATAACAACTGCACATTGTATCTATAGCTGTTCTTTCATAAGAAAGCAGTATTTTGCAGTCAATTACTATGCCTATGCCATTTGCTACTATTCAGTAGGCTAATGGAACTTAATCTGCTATAATTGCTAAGCTAACCGCCTTGTGTGGCAATATCAGTGTCATTATGATTCTGCCAGCCAAAGCAGATGTCTCTTTGGTGCCTGGATTCCTACATGAAAGGCCCGTCCACTATTGTCCACTACACTATCCACAGAGCAGAGTCAGTATTGGTGCCATCTGCACGCAGAACATGGGAGCCAGGAGATGAAGAGAGCTGGAATAAGCCTTCTAAAAAGGAAGCGTGCCACTCTGACAATATTAACAAGTCTCTCAGGACCTGAAGAGGGGCTCAAAAAGCTTGCCAGGCTGAAAACGAGCAGCTACTGCTCCCAGGCCTCTGAACCGGTGTTTCACGGCAGTTGCACATCACACATAACCAACAATTAAAATGGCATAATATGGGCAATTGTACTCATGTGCTCATGGGGATCATGTTTGGTTTTTTTGATCATTAATTTGGAGTTACGTCTAAGGCACCAGAGCGGCACATGATAGGCCCACTTTTGAGGAGCTACCCTGGCAAATGAAGAGAAGAGAAAGCTTTTTTTCTTCCTCTTGTCTTTCATAGCTGAGTGTTTTCTCCTTTACAGAGCTGAAATAACTCTGTGAAAACGTCCAGCTTCTGCGTTCGTACTCTAAAAACTTTGGCCAGATTGGCATGACTGAATGCCTCCGCCAGTAAAGAGCAAATTAAAGCAAACAGAACTACGCCGCTGTATCCAGCTGGTCCGGACCCCACACTCTCTGCAAACCTTCAAGTCTAAACCGTTTTCCTCAAGTGCGACCTCATGCTGCTCGGCAATCTTTGCCTTTCAAAGCATCAACCTCTTCCGCCATCTGCTTCTCAGATGAAAGAGAATGAGATGAAAAGTGGAGTGGCTCTTGTGCTTTTTTATTTATTTATTTAGAATATATATATTTTTTCCCCCAAAGCAATTACAGCCAGTTTGGATGACTGACTGCTGGAGAGCCATCTCGCATCTCAGTCAACCCTCTTTGGTTTGAAGTGTCCATGCCGCTAGATGTTTTCAGAAATGATGCAACTTTAATCTCATATTATTTTTATTCCATTGAACATTCCTCATGGTGCCGACCCGAGGGCCGGAGATTTAGTGATTTAGACGTAAGGCAAAAATAGATTTCTTAACTTACAGGTGCACTGCTGGAGTCCTCCACAACACAGACCTTACCAGAATATAATAAAATATGAGTTTCTGAACAGCCATGCTATGTTTGTGTGCTATATGCTATTGCCTGATCATTTATTTTCTGTAGTCTATGTGAGATCTGTCAGTGTGCATGTGTTAGTGGGCAGGTGATTTGGTGTGTTTAATAACCATCTGAAGGAATGTGACGGAGTAAAAAGGGACATTTAATTAAATATATATAGAGGATACAGATTTTTTAAGCATAATCATTACAGCATGTCCTGGGGAAGTAAAATCCTAAATACCATGATCAAAGTACACTAATCCACCAACTGCTTGCAGCTTTATGTCACACATAGCAAATAGTGGCAACACTTTACTTAGGTTCATAGTGTTCATAGGGCTGCATGACACTCAGGTGTTAAATTTGGAGGGAGGCTCAAGGGAGCTGAGCTCCCCTACCTTTGGTTTATGTGAACGAGCTCTGGCACTATAATATGGTGGAATATCATTAGCATGGCATAATGGTAATAACAATGATGATGATGATGATGATGATGATGCAATACAGTTTGACACTGCCTTATACAGAAAATGTAAGATTAAAAAATTTATTCCTGCAGTCAAGGCAGTTGTTAACTACTGTGTAAATTCCTTTTGCTAGTTTAAAGGTTTTAATGTATCATGTATCTTTACCAGAAAAGAATCAGAAGATATTTCAATTTTATTTTGATGCCAAAACTGACAAACAAGGAAAACTGACCTCTGGCCACCCAAATGTAATTTTAAATTAAGCATTTAACATGGAAACAGATATATAGAAAACTTGTTTTAATCGCATTTCCATTATATAAACGTTGAGAACACACATAAATTGAACGGTACTGTTCCCACATTGTTGGCACCCATGAAAGACGTAGGGCTCCCCACCACTTAATTCCCAATTTAACCCCTGATGACAGCAGCATAAGCCCTTCACAATAACTGACATAAACCTACATAAACACAAATAAAGCCTTATTCCAACAGGTGTCTGCTGTCATAAAGAGTGCTTTTGTCAATTCTTATGTCAAATTGACGTAACACCTGAGCCAACTGACATACACAACTGACTTCAGTTGACATACAGTAAGGTTGTGTTATGACATTGATTCACTTTAGAACTTCATGCAAGTTAACTTTGTAGCTCAGTGTTACCCAAATAGTTCCAATATGAAAAGCTACAGATGTGAACAAAATACATGGGGAAAGTTAAATCTATAGTAACATAACTAGTATCTGTTTGCATTTTAATCCTCCTAAACAACAAAAACTCACTTTCCCAAATACACTGTGTATTTGAAATTCATCAAAAATATTTAGTTACTTTGTTCCACAGAAGACAATTTGCTCAAAAAGACAATCTTTAAGCTCATATTAATTGTTTAAACAATTAAGTTAATCATTTCTCTTACATTCATTCCTGCACTGCCAATCTTATCCATTGTGTTCTGTGCATACAAACTCTTCCTTTAACGCACACACACACACACACACACACACACACTAACCCTCATCAGTTTTTTCATATTGCTATGTCTTATCAGATTCTCTCATTATTTCTCTCTTATTCTGTATTTCAGACGAAACATTTTGGCCTTGAACTTGACATGCTTCACACACTTCACACTGTGTATAGTTTATTGAATGTGAAGCTTAAACTCATTTGATCTATCAAGTACATTTCAAATGTTGGTTCGAGCTTCAGAGGAAATCTAAAACAAAGGATGCAGGAAATCTGACCTGATTTATCATCTCTCTGGAAAAGTCAGTGTGATTAAAGATTGTATAGCTTTTACTGTACCAAGATGTGAGTTGCTCTCAGCAGTTGCTCTCAGTTTTACAGCATGCTCTTAACAGTATGCTCTCTCCCTGTGCGCTACACAGCCATTTTTGTCTCCCATCAGCATCCCACATCTCCTATGTCCTCACATCAGACAAAACAAGATCAGACCAATTTCCATATAGTGTGCTACAAAGCAGATTTTACCTTGTTTAATAGGACCATAAACACAAATACAATTTCATGATTGCATTGGCTTATGAATTTACACAAACTGACAAGTATTTAAAGTTCTAAATGGTCAAACATCAAGTGTGAAGGAATTTGCGCAGTTGAAGCGGTAACAAAAACAGTAATGAAATGGCAAAATGATGGCAACACATTATAATTGAACATAAATACTATGTCTATGTAACTTCCCACATCATTTTGGAGAGCGACAGGTGCACTGCTGGAGTCCTCCACAACACAGCGTGGCTTAGGAAAGGCGAGAGAAAGAGAACCTTCATAATGTAACGTGCACCACACGGGAGAAGAGGCAGGACGCAAGTGCGGACGTTCGGTGTGTTTATTTGCAGGGGTAATTCATAAATCATGAACATTAGACAGAGCAGGGGTCAAAACACAGGCAGACAGTCGTGACGTAGGTATATCCATAAGCATGGTCAGGGCACAGGCGTGGGTCTATATCAGGAAGTCGAAAACACAATGACGGGAAAACAAATAAACGAACGGGAATAAACAGACACTACAACACTAGACT
>JAOUQW010000031.1:4373051-4388135 GCA_028565825.1 Olivaichthys viedmensis | reverse complement strand
CCATTGTTTTTCTAGGCCATAGGACAAAAGGCCCGTAGTTATATTGATTTTTTTTCCCACATTTAAGGTTACGTTACACCATTGTCTACAAACTAACTAATTTCATATTAAAAAGTATGGGGTCATGTCCCCTGAGTATACAATTTTTTTCACATGTTTATGTTGATTATTCATCATGTTGCCTACAAAAATCCACCACACATCCACAACCTTCCGTACAAGTATTTGTTGATCCCCTACACAAACTTTTCCCCAGCCAAGCATTTTGTATTTCATTAATCACCGAGTAGTGCTGAACGCGGAGTTCATGCTCCATGCAGTAAAAATGGCGGGGAAAAAATACGAGCAGTATGTTTGTCACGCGCACGCTGGCTCCTGCTGCGGTGTGCGTGATGAAGCGTGGCGGTCACCATGGCGATGAGTGCTCTGTGTTGATGTTCTGTTCCCTGTCACGTGAGTCATGTTAAATGTTACCAGCTATTGTTCGTCTCTCTTCCCATGATTTTCACGTGTTTAAATACCTGCTTGTTTCCGTCTTGTGTTATCTTCTGTTTTGTGTGCTAGCACGCCTGTCACAGCGTGTCCTGTTTGTTTTGTATATTCGGTTATGTTTTCAAATAAATCTGTGTACAGGCTTCACGATTGTGCTTTGTCCAGCCCATACAAACCGTGACAATGTTTACATATTTGGCGAGTTTTTGTAAAAAGTGGAGAGCTTTGTGCGTGGTTTTAAAGATTTTCAGTGGGAAGGGTTTGGCAACGGTTTGGCAACACTGCTTGCTTGCTTAAATAAATAAATAAATAAATAGTAACACCACCAAAACACCTTCATGTAACAAAATATCCCACACTTTTATGTAATTTCTACCTTTCTGTGTAGCTGTTTTGTCGTATTTTAATTAGAGGTATGTTTATTTACCGTGTGTTTGTTATGAAATGTATTAGCTGTGATGATAATATAGCTAACACTATTACAGTCCATATGGGCAAAATGCCAACTAATGCTATGAATTTCTGTGAGTTGTGGTGGATTTTTTTAGTTAACATAATGAATAAGCAACATAAACGTGAAAAATCAGTATACTCAGGGGACATGACCCCATAATTTTTAATAAGACATGAGTTAGCTTGTAGACAATGGTGTAACCTTAAATGTGAAAAAATCAATATAACTAAGGGCATTTTGTCCTATTATTTAACTATGTATCTCTCTGACCTCGAAAAACAATGGAATAAAGTCAAGGAAGGGAACTGAGGAACTGACTGATACTGGCTTATCTTAAAAGGCAACATACCAGGTGGGATACATCATGGTGGAAAAAACAATAGTTTCAGGCCAATTACAAAAATAAAAAAAGAAGAGATAAGGGTGAGGGAGGAAGTCTTGGTTGATCCTCTTTACTCAGGAGAATATAAAAAAGAAGCCCTTCACTCAGTCCCTCAGTTCTCCCCGGGGACAACTCCGCTTTATTGGGGTGTCTTTTTGATCCTCAATAAATGTATCGATTTTTCTGCTACTCTTGGTGTTGATGATTGGTTTATTTTTCAGGGCCTGAGGACAAGTGTCATTTTCACGACAGAGTAAAAGCCACAGATCTTATTTTGGTCTATAAGACATTTGAATGTAAACACTTAGCTACATGTTATGACTGTAATTTGGGTTCAAAGGTGCATTTATGTGCAAGTTCGTACAGAATCTAATGTTATGCTAAGCGCTAGCTAGCCACAGCTAAGCTACAGCAGCAGCATCAAAATTTAGCCAGATTTTAGCCTTAAGCTAATGAGTTTTTGTTATGTGCCTATACTTTTAAGATATATGAAGCAGTATAGTATTGTTAATTTAGTCTGGTTTAGTGTATTATGGCTTGTTTATGTTAATATACATGTGCTATAGACACATATTAATACCTAGCTAGCTGTATTCAGAATAGTTTGAAAAACTTAATTGGCTTTTATGCATTTATACTGGATATAAGTTAGAGGATTTATAAATGATCTTTTATTTATATTTCTACATGTGCATTTATATTGAATTGCAGTATTAAGTATTAAGAAAAATAAATATGTGAAAAATATGTTTAAAATGTGGACATGTGCATGTGTTTTTCTCTCCCAGCTGTACATTAGTGGCAAATATGAGTAAGATGATTGGATTGAAGCCCTGCTCTCTGGCTGGTAAGGATGGCATCTCTCTCTCTCTCTCTCTCTCTCTCTCTCTCTCTCTCTCTCTCTCTCTCTCTCTCTTGTTGATTAGAGTGACAATAGCCAATTGAGTGCGTCTTTAAGCTGATGTATTTTATCAGCATTTTTATGAGCACATAAATAGTTACAAATTGTCGAGCAAACGCAATAATAAACTGTCAAATAACTGCACTTAATGGCTATCTATTCATGCTCATTGATGCCATTCAAATGTTCTGTTCTCCTACAGATATCCTTTCTTAACCTGCTTTTTTCTTTATTGTACCATTCTGAGTAAACTCTAGAGGCGGTTGTGCGTGAAAATCCCAGGAGATCAGCAGTTTTAGAAATATTTAGAGTAGTAAGAGAGGGAGGGAGTGCGTGAGAGGAGTAAGCGGGGAGGGAGGGTGTGAGAGGAGTAAAGGAGGGAGTGTGTGAGAAGAGTAAAGGAGGGAGGGAGTGTGTGAGAAGAGTAAAGGAGGGAGTGTGTGAGAGGAGTAAAGGAGTGAGTGAGTGTGTGAGAGAAGTAAAGGAGTGAGTGAGTGTGTGAGAGGAGTAAAGGAGGGAGTATGTGAGAGGAGTAAAGGAGGGAGGGAGTGTGTGAGAGGAGTAAAGGAGTGAGTGAGTGTGTGAGAGGAGTAAAGGAGTGAGTGTTTGAGAGGAGTAAAGTAGGGAGTGTGTGGAGGGAGTGTGTGAGAGGAGTAAAGGAGTGAGTGTGTGAGAAAAGTAAAGGAGGGAGGGAGTGAGAGGAGTAAAGGAGTGAGTGAGTGTGTGAGAGGAGTAAAAGAGTGAGTGAGTGTGTGAGAGGAGTAAAGGAGGGAGTATGTGAAAGGAGTAAAGGAGGGAGGGAGTGTGTGAGAGGAGTAAAGGAGTGAGTGAGTGTGTGAGAGGAGTAAAGGAGGGAGTGTGTGAGAGGAGTAAAGGAGGGAGGGAGTGTGTGAGTAGTAAAGGAGAGAGGGAGTGTGTGAGAGGAGTAAAGGAGTGAGTGAGTGTGTGAGAGGAGTAAAGGAGTGAGTGAGTGTGTGAGAGGAGTAAAGGAGGGAGTGTGTGAGGAGTAAAGGAGGGAGGGAGTGTGTGAAAGGAGTAAAGGAGGGAATGTGTGAGAGGAGTAAAGGAGGGAGTAGGGAGTGTGTGAGAGGAGTAAAGGAGGGAGTGAGTGTGTGAGAGGAGTAAATGAGGGAGTGTGTGAGAGGAGTAAAGGAGGGAGGGAGTGTGTGAGAGGACTGCAGGAATCCAAGGTCCTCCTTTTATTGTACAACGGGCTGCAAACCCTGCAAGTATCATGGCAGTGTTTAGCTGCACAGACATCTGGTCATACAACAGAGATGTCTTCAGTGAAGACAAGTTTGCCCATTGCTTTGTCACTGACAGGCTGGCGCCAACCATCCCAGTGTCCACTCCTGGCCCCTCCACTCCAACCCCCGGTGCCGCCTCTATGCCGCCCCCTGGTGCCTCCTCTACAATCCCCTGTGCCAACTGCTGGCTCCTCATCTTTCAGCGCTGTTGCAGTCAAGCCCTTCCCCAAAACTGGACCAAGAAAATGAGTTTCTAAGATGAGAAAGAGGGAAAGTGCCATCCTTACCAATACTCCAGTAAAACAGGCGCTTGATAAAGAGAAGAGAAAAAGAAAGAAACTGGAGCCTAAGGCGAAATGGAAGATCTTGGGTGCAAAGGAAAAGAAGGCAAGAATGAGCAGTAAATACTCATCTGAGAATTGCCAGTGCCTGGTGTGTGAGAAAGATTTTGCCTCCTCTGTACCTGGGGAGCACTGGGTCAAGTGTGTGTTCTGTGAGGGATGGTCACATGAATCGTGCACTGAAGGCAATACATTTTATGTGTGTCATGTTTGTGACACGCAGTAGAACTGTGTTGATCGTTTTGTTTGACCTGTTTATTTTTTGCTCTATATGAGGAGAAAAGAGAGGAAAAAGAAAATGTCTAGAAGTGGGGATTTTGTTCCATATTTTGTTTAGCAAAATACAGACCATTTTCATGTCAATGCTATATAAATATATATATTGATATTAATTATTATTATACATTATTAGCCTATTATTAATGATAGGCTATACTTACCTTCCAGTACATGTCATTGGTCTACTTTGTGGATAAGAATAAAATTTGTCAGTGTGTCACAATCTCTTGTCAGTGTTCATGTATATTTTGATGCATATATTTAAATCCAGTTAGGTCTTAATTATATTCATTATGTCTCATAGAATCTTAATTGAATTGATTCATTGTTTTTAGACCAGTTTATCAGACTTCTTCTGCAAGCGTACAGCTAACCCTCTGTGTGTTACACTTAACCCCACATACGGGGTAAGTTGTAACATTTCACTTCTTCCACTTTCAGTTGAGTAGTAGAAGAAAAAAAAGTAGCAGAGATGTGTACTTTAACTCAAGTATTTTTACAATTACTTCACAAAAACCAAAATGTTAGGTTGTGCCCCCACTCTCTCCTACAATTGTTAATAAAAAAATATTCATACTTGCAGACTACCAAGCTGTTTTTGTTACAAGAATAGTTGTACATTGTTAATGCTATTATTGCTGTATATTGCATATTTGAGAAAGTTTTGAGAAAGTTTTTGTACTATACTCTTTCTCTTGTGTGTTTTTGAAGAACAACGAAAAGGTGTACTAAAGGTGTATAGCTCATCAGTGATCACAACAAAAATGTAATATTATATTTATGTCTTACGCAACGTTACAGAACTTTGTTGTATTATTTTACAATTGCAAAGAACAAGAAGAAACAATTTTTGTTCAGATTTTAACGACACTGCATAAATATTTTTTACCCTCTGCATAGGATAAAGCCCATATAGAACACTGTACATGACATAAGACTCTCTTTTTAGATCACATACCTTGGAGCCATTGGGAGGAATGATATTAGGGAGACGGTCTGGAACATCATGTGAAGACTACTTCACAAACTGGCAAACAAAATGAATTGGGTGTCAATGGGAAGAGAGCCTGAAGGTCGCTACAAATTAAATCTGTCATAAAGGTAGCTAGATAAAATAACATTACAACCCCCTCCCTGTCCCCGCTCAGTAAAAATACTGTTACAATCTTATTCGGGAAAATTGATGTTCTAAGTTGAAATTACGCGATTTCCCTGAAGTTCACTAATAGAATCGTCATGGCTTTTAACGATTTCATTATTTTTTTAATTCACAGGTGGAGGAAGAAACTATTACGAAAGCGACGGACACTGAATGAATCAGATGGTTTAACCTGGCCAGAGATTGGGAGGAAGAAGGTAAAAGATGCTGGCAAGACGTGGGCAGAATTAACAAACACATGCGCGTACACACGCTGCACATCGCTCTTCCGTTTAATAAATGTATTTTTAATAAAAAATTATGTCATCACTGTTAGCCAAACAAAAAGCAAATAGCCTAGCACTGCATAGCCTACATAGAACATTCTATAACGCTGCAAAGCTGACCAATAGGAACAGGAATAGAAATTAAATATCAGACGGGCTTGGTCCGACGTGCTGGGCTGACATTGGGCCGATGTTCAAAATGATACTGGGCCGAGTCTGTTTGCGAGCTTTGGGCCGACACTGATAGAATCAGAAAGTGGCATTGGGCCAGCGTCACGCCAGCACCACGTGGCTGTCTGGGTATTAGGCGAGAAGGCGGAGCATGCAGGTTCGGAAAGAGTTTGCGAACGCTAAGATATTGCAGAAACTCATCATTTTGATGAAGTATTCATGGATGGAAGAGAGATTTCATGCATTTTTCAAAACCAAATCTCACGGCAAAAGGCATGTAAATTTTATATGCGCTAATTTCGTATACAATCTGCATCTGATATCCGATGCCTCATCCAATCCAATATGCTGCCAATAAGCGAGTCCTGCTAAAAAACCCAAGAAAAATCCAAATACGTGATTCTGAGTGAATGTACACACCGTCAGTACGAGCTCCCACAGCGTGAGCCCTGATCATCTGCACTAAGCTTATTAAATTCCCCATCAGGATTTGCTCCAGCTGGCTGGCCATTTTTGGTTCTGCTCTTCACCCTGTTAGAGCAGTGTACCGCCGTATTTATACAGTATATGAAGTGGGTAATAAAATAAACCACTCAAATTTACCAGTTACATCTAAAATTCCACTTCATCAGGCTTGAAAAGGGCATCGACAATAAACGACCTTGGTTACTTTAGTACATGTTGGGAAAGTAAGTGAAAAAGAGCAGTAAATAAGGAGATCCATGTGAGACAAACCAAAGAAATTAGGTGACAGTCTTTGCAGTCCAATTCTGCAGCGTTTAAGAACAGAAAAGCAAAGCTTGGGATGCTTCTCACACTCAGAACACAGCTTGAAAATGAGGTCAAGGAGTGAAAGAAAGAAAGAGTCCTCCACTGTGTTTAAAAGAACACAAAAATGTTGATCTAAATCTGGGTTAATAAACCAGTATCAATCAGGTTGTTCTATCTTTCAAAGTAGCAAAAATGTCCAGCCAACAAAACATAACTTTTACACATAACTTATTTATGTTATACATAACAAAACATAACTTTGATTGCTTTGAGAGTGAAAATAAAGTAAGGGCATTTAAATGTGACTTCCACTCACGACAGATGGAGAGTGGGTACAGTACAAGAGCATTTGGCCTTATCAAAAACCTTGCAGCGCTCGCTGTAGAGGCTGATAACATCATCTCCTGCTGGCACTGCTGAGTTTCTGGGTAGGGGAGCATGGGCTGAACAATGTGGTCTTTATTGATTGGTCAGTAGAAGCATTTGTGTTAAAAAATAAGGCATGGTCTAAGATAAGTATAAAGGAGTTCAGATTCTCTCAGAGGGAGTGACTGAGAGAGGATGATAGGAATTATATTTTGGTACAGTTTGGCTCCCTTATTCTGCCCAGTATATAAATATGTAATTTGTTGATAATCCCACATGTTACTGCATCCTTAACAATCAATAGGCTAATCAGATTTCTAAAGGGTACTGCGTTATTCACTAATCATCATCATCAAACACTCATTTTCATCAGTTATCATTTAGGAATTGTTTAAACAGCTAATTTGAGCTGCAAAGCGCTCACAATGTTTATGCCTGAGTCTTGATTTCGTATTGTTGTATTAAAATCTGGAGCCAAGGGAATTAAGGTGGAGACATGTTCAGGGCAACAAACTCCAATGTTCATCATCAAACACTGACATTCATCAACACAGACCAACATTCACCATCCAACACCATCCAACACTAACATTCACCTTCAAACACCAACATTCATCATCCAACACCATCAAACACCAACATTCACCATCAAACACCAACATTCACCATCCAACACCATCAAACACTAACATTCACCATCAAACACCAACATTCACCATCCAACACCAACATTCACCAACAAAAAACAACTTTCACCATCAAACACCAACATTCACCATCCAACACCAACATTCACCAACAAAAAACTACTTTCACCATCAAACACCAACATTCACCATGAAACACCATCAAACACCAACATTCACCATCCAACACCATCAAACACCAACATTCACCAACAAAAAACAACTTTCACCATCAAACACCACCATTTACCAACAACTACTATCATTCAAATCCAACATCAACATTCAGCATCACATACCAACATTTACCACCAGACGCTATCATTCACCGCCAAACACCAACATTTTCCAATAAACACTAGCATTCGCCCCAATACATCTCAGGAATGCATTTGTTTCTCTGTGGCAGTATGGTCAGTATTGTACACTCCTGCAAGATCATGTGTACCACCAAGTGCCGACAATATATTCATTAATACAGAGTGAGAAATGGCGTTAAGACAAGTTCTTCACCCAGAAAAGAGGAGGGCAGCAGGGCTGCAGCCTCAGTCTAACACTTCAAAATTTACACGGGAGAGTTAGCCAGTGATGCTGAAACAGCCTGCAGCCCCTGACCTCAAGCCAAAAGACAGGGAATTCAAATCCACACAGATGCTCCGGCAGCACCTGGACCTGCTTAAGAACTTCTGGCAGAACAGATGATGCCAAAGCTTCTGGATGCACAAAGTTGAGTCCCAGTGGATCACAGCACTTTTAAGCATGTACAAAACTAGGAACTGAGAACCAGCTGCCAGTGAGAACTAGGGTGCTTTCATATGTTATGATCCAATTCCTTCAAATGCTGTCTTGGGACCCTAATCCTCTAACATATAGGTCACATTGTAGGCATGCAATTACTGACTGCAGCCCATCTATTGCCATGTACAGTTTGTCAGCCCTCCTCTACCCAATCCATCAATGGAAAGGGACCACCACAGGACCACCGCTGACAAGGTATTATTTTGGAGGTGGACCATTTTCAGCACAGCAGTGATACTGACATGGCAGTGGCATCTTATTGGGTGTTGTGCTGGTATGAGTGTATCAGGTGCAGCAGCATTGCTGGGGTTTTTAACAGTGTGTCTATGTTGGTCCACCTTGTAGGCGTGATCGTGCCACAACCTTTTTTTTGTCACTGCTGTGCTACGAATAATCCACCACCACCACTAAATAATATCGGGTCAGTGGTGTTCCTATGGTGGTCCCTTTCCATTGGCATACTATAAATGGTAGATTTATCTGAAAAAAGAGCACGTGGGCAGAGAATGTGGGCACAAGGTAGGTGAACCTAATAAAGTGTCACCCAAATGAATCTTGGTACCCACTGAAGATGAATCCTGGATGGGTAGCAGGGATCGGGATGTGATAGCTTGGGGTGCATAGAACTTTTACCTACAAAAATAAAATCTACTGCATCCTTGTCATTTTTAACACAAACTTTTGTAGAAAATGCTGATAGGCTTGTCTTCTCCTTGCCCAGGACACAAGTTGAAGACAGTGGTGCTCCAGTGGTTATTGATTGGAAGGTTGTGAGTTTGACTTCTGGTTCCGCCAAGCTGCCACTGTTGGGTCCTTGAGCAAGGCCCTTAACCTTCAACTGTTCAGCTGAATTGTAAATCGCTTTGGAAAAACGCGTCTGCCAAATAAGTAAAATGTACACTACAGCACCAGGCTGTAGTTTTACCAACAAACTACATATTTCAAAATAGGCAAATATAAAATGACAGACCAGCCAAATGAGCACATGGTCTGACATGTGAGATGCAGGCAGAAGTGCACCTTCTCTCAATCTGTGAAAGCCAAATCACAGGTGATTTTCATTGAAGAACTGAAGACATCAAGCTGATATGACAAATTATCGAATATTAATCTTGTCTACAGTATACCTGCCCTTTATAGTTTAACACATGGCACTGTCATGCATTAATATTTGTTTGAATTCAGGATTCAAAATTCAGCCATTAAAGAATTAAATGCACACGTCTTCTAGTGACTACCAAAATGTTTTTATAATATCATTATCCATTACTTCCTAATTAGTGCAGTTGAAATAACAGAACAGCTGCAGCTGATAAAGCCATTTTTATAAAGCGTGTGTGTGTGTATGATCCCTTTGGTATTCTCATTAACATGACGGAGAGTGAGTTCCCCATTTCATGCTGCATTTCTGCATATGTGTGTTGAGGAGCAGTCATGGGGCAGATTCGATAAATTACAATTTCATCTGACAAAGCCAGTGCCTCTCTCTCTTCTGTCTAAAACACAGATGTACTTTAAAAGACGCATGTATACATGCTCACAACTCCTGTTCTATTAAATGTGTTTTCAGATACCTCTTATTCCAACACACAAATACACACATTGAATTTTCATTAAATCAACAGTTTGGTGAAAAATGTCATTTACACAATGACCCCCTTACACCAAAAGTAGTCAAGACATGATTGGCGTCTGACGTTTGCTTCTGGAGCTATTTGTACTGGAGAAATAATATTGCAGTCATGATTTTATTGTAGGTGTTGTAGCTATATATACATTTGGTTCATAGTCAGTTCAGCTTCATTTACGCTGAAATGGAACAGCAGGTAGCACAATTAAGGAAAAAGCGCTGCAGCAAGTGTCCTGTAGTTTTACTATCACGGTTGCATATGCTTTCTCTATATTTACTTTCTATTAATGTGTCAGAGGTGATTAATTATTAATATAGGACGCTTATTTTCATTACATCATGCCTAGTGTCAGTCTGGTTCAAAATAATGTCAATGGAGCCGAACCGTGAGGAACTGGAAGTAAAAAAGTCATTCATGATGGCCGTCGTGGATTTGAATATCAGAGGTTTTCCAAGATCGACTTACCATGAGCTAATAAGATTAATAAACAATGCCATAAGACGGTCTTTCATTCACTCTTAGTAAAAAGGTACTAAACTGTACCATTGCTTGTCACTGGTGGGGTACCACCATGGGCACATCTCTTGTACCTTTGTTATGTGAATGTAGTGTACCTTTTATACTTAGTAAAGGTACAAGAGTGATCAATAAGGTCTAATTATGTACCTTAACTGAGTTACACTACAGGTACACTACAGTCACGTTCTCAGGTGAAAGATACAGTACATGCTAGAGATGTATTCTTTAGGGTACCAGCCCATTGACAAGCAATTGTACAGTTTAGTACATTTTTTCTGAGGGTGTTGCAGAAGTCCTGGTAAAGTACGACACTACCCACAGTACTAAACCGAGACCCACCAATCAGAGACACCAAATGCTGTAAATATGGAAATTGAGCTAAACAGTGGTGGGCCACTTATTCACTGGCCTTGGTTCCACTAGTCTATGGAGCAAAAAACTGCATCATGACTGTGACACTAAAGTATGCCTCACAAGGCCACTAGCTATGCTCGCTAGCTAGATAGATAGTAAACTTGCCAGAAAATCAACAAGGCTAAAACAATGAAATATGACGAACAGCTACAAAATGTACAAAAGCACTGATGTTGGAGAAAAAAAAGAAGAGTTAGTGGATACAGGCTGAGAGTGGAGGATAAATGTAAACATCAAGTCTTGTACTTTTGCCTTGTTTCACACTTATTAAATTTATTTGCACTCTTTAATTAAGAATTTTTCTGAAATGTCTGAGGAGGTGATGAATGGGAGAGAAAGCCGGGAACCAAGTTCGTTGAACATAGTGGGTCACAGTTTAACTCTTTATAGATGTGTTTAGCAGTGTCCCTGAACGAACACACGCAGATCAGCTCACGGAGGCTTCGGTAATTAGCTGATGAATCGTATCAGGTGTGTTAAATGAGGGGAAACGGTGAGCTCTGCAGTGATGTGACCTGCATCAACAGGCCTGTGGTACTGATGCATGTGTGATAGACTCTCAGTAGGGGGCTGGCGGCAGGGGAAACACACTGCTGTCCTTGACATGCCTGTGGGCCTCCACTGTGATGAGCTGATGCTATCTGTGTTCAGTCCTCAGGCCATGGTCATATACTTAATTAAAAAAGCCTTGGCAAGTCCACACGTACACACACACACACACACACACACACACACACACCACTTATCTATCAGAAGAAGGGGGGGTTAGTAGTAGGGGGTGGTGGCACTCTGCCCTTCTCCATCACCCTCTAATTTAAAGATTAGCAGCACTGATTGGAGCCTCGGGCGAACTGCAGGGAAGGAACGAGAGAAAGAGCGAGAGAGGAGGAACACAAAGGCAACAAACAACCTGAGAAGCGACCCATTAGTTCCAAGCACACACGTCCGTATTGCCACCTCGTCGGTCCAGATAAAAAAAAAAAAAAAAGACAAAAGACAAAAAATAAAACAAAATGAGGTTGTCATGGCAACCATCTCCGCTGAAAAAAAAAAAAAAAGGGATGAGGCCAAGGAAATGGCCGCGAGTTTCTATGACGATCGCTGGAATTCAGAACTTCGGTCTTTTTGTCTTCACAAATTGCCACTAAATGCTTCCGGCTAATTTAACACACTTCCTACATAGATTTACTGAACCCATACAGTTTGCATATGTTGTGTAGCACACGTAGTGAGGATATACACAAACAGAAACACTCCAGGTGTGTGTCCATCCACCCACTCCATACAGAGGCATGCTTGCTAATGATGATCCTAAAGTGGAGAAATCTGGTACAGGTGAATGTTCCAGACTCTCTCTCTCCTTCTCAAGAGAGACATATAGATGTTTACAGGCAGAGAGACAGAGAGCAAAAAAAACCCACCTTGGGAACCATACTTCTCTCTTACGGCATCTGTCCAAAGCTTCCATGGAATATAATGTAAAATATTAAAAATGTTTTTATGATACCAAACTGGAGCGTTTTATTAAACTTTCAGCAACATAAGCAATTGTTCAACCTTACATGTACCAACCTACCCAATGATAGAGTTATCACAGTGTGCTACGCTTGCTAGGCTTTACTTGCTGGTTTGCTTTAGCTAACTACTTTGCTCACACTCGAAGCAGGGACACATGGAATTGACCAAGCATGCGCAAGCAAACACACAGTCAGTCATGTACACAAACACTTAACCAGACAGCTATGAGTATGTACACTATGAGCTCTAACACACCAATCAGACAACCAAGGCCATATGACGATCTTTGAAAAATTGCACTGATGGCCGACGTGTATGTTCCGTGCCTGCGTGTAAGGAAACAATTCTTCATACCAGTAGTCTGTATTCATAATCAAAAACAGAATCACATACTATTGTACAAAATAATATTGCGTACTGAATTATGTACGCAGAATTAGATAGTATGTCATAAAAGTACACCACCTACCAGGTTCCATCTAGAAATAGTAAATAGCTCTTCAGTTTATCTCTCTCTTTAAGGTTGAAGGTTTACCTTTCAGAGAGGGTTCCATGAATAACCATTTTAGGAAGCTAAGTCTCTTACAAAGCTTCTCTAACTATCCAAAGAAAATCTGATAAAACCTTTTTTCTAACTGTTTCTTGAGTGTCGTAATATTTTGACATATTATGTAGTGCAGTAGTATGAGGTTTGGACGTAGCCAAACAAAAAAAGGTTTCTCAGTTAGTTAGTTAGTTATAGTTAAGGATTCATAGATTGCTTAAGGGGTTTTACTTGGAATACCTCTGATAGGAAAACACTGCTGTTGGAGTCTACATAGAACCTTTAAGCGTTTCCCAGAGGGACAAACAGAAGATCCCTTTAGGGTTCCAGATTAAACCTTTGTCCCAGCTACCATTTTCACACCACTATAAATTTGTTTACCATGCTAACAATTTTGGGTTAGCAGAACATTTTCTGAACGTTACGGTTCTAGGAACTGTTGATTCAAAGAACATTCAATCTGTCGAGTTTTCTGGGTGTTCTAAAAACGTTTTTATGTAACGTTTGTAAACATTTCTACAACGTTGCTCCAATATTTTTAGTTGCCATAATGCTAGTGTTTGTCTAGCTGGAAATGGTTTGTGAGCAATGTTCTAATAACATTGTGAATCAAATCATTATTACAGCAGATAATTTTAGAACATTGCAGGGCTGTTATTTTTGGAACGTTACAGCCTAACCTTTTTAGAACCTGTTGACTACTTTACTGAATGTTCTAATAACTGCCATTTAGTTGCAGAAATACAGCAAGCTATGGCAGATGAGCAGTAGTCGAGAAATGAGATCTGTGTATGCTCCTGAGACTGTCTTTTGCTTGCGTTGCTTACTTTCCTTTCTCTTCCCTCACACTGATTCGCTCGGCTGAATGGCCAATCAGCAAACCTTCTCTCACCGCCAGCATCAATCGGCGCTGACTAACACTGACAAGGGCCAACTAGTGCAAGCGGTGCGGGAAATCTACAAAAACTATGGGTGAAAGTTAGCTTGGTGAGTCAGAGCCCTAACACACACACACATCTAGATTTGAGATTCTACAAGGCACTCTGCCAAACATTTGACCTGCCATGAGATTTGTACTTTTAGAGCCGACCATCACCATTCTCCAGACATATCAGCACACACACACACATACAAAACTGCTTTGACGACTCATCAAATCATAACAACTGGGTAGCACCAGAAAGTGAACAACACAATAGCTGAATCAAACAAAGTGTCAAGTCTCGTTGCATTTTAGCAGTACGACCTTCGGCCCGGGCTCATCTGCTCCTTTCAAATGGTGAGAGACAACATATAATTTCAGCATCAGACAAAGCAGACAGGCTTTTATCAACAGCATGAGGCACCCTGACAGAGCAGACGGTGACGGGGGGAGTCGAGAAGGTTACATGGCTTCTCTGCAATTAATGCTGTTTGGTTGCATTAGAGCTACGGCGTGGACAGACCTGAACACGAGCGGCAATGTGTAGGAGAGACAGAAGGTTAGGTGAAAGAGTGAGATAGACAAAAAGGGAGGAAAGGAAGGGACTGAGTGAGGGTAGGGAAGGAGTGCGTAAGAGAGATACAGAGGAATGTGTCCTTTTCTGTCAGACAGTAGGGTATCTGCGCTCTGCACTCAGCTTTGCTGAGGGATTTGAGAGATGGGAACACGTGCCCCCTGCTTCCGGAGGACATAGAAAGTGAAACAGACAGTCTCTAAACATCCATACAAAACTATTTAAACTATAAGTAACAATACAGAACCCAATAACCTGCAGCATCATAAATCTGGTTTGTCGTGAATCGTAGCTGCCACGGCGGCTCACATTTTGACCTTTTAAAATCAGAAACGTCCCTTTAAACTGAAGCAAAGGGAAATTAATCCCTTGACGTGGCGATACGCATCCAAACAGATATTGAGCAGGCCACTCCAAGACAAAGAGTTACTCAAGCTTCTGAAAGGGGTTCTACTTTAAACCCTCCCTGTTGTAGAGTTCTAGCCTTAATGGTTTCTTCAGAGATACAGAATGTGCTGAATAAAGAACAAGAGACTCCAATCAGCAAAAGTACTGTCAAAAGAAGAATAGTCGTGGTCTCAAAGGACGAGTAGCATCTCTAAACCACTTCTCAGGAAGGGAAACAAGGCCAAACGCTTGGCATGGGCTA
>JAOUQW010000031.1:4322666-4336579 GCA_028565825.1 Olivaichthys viedmensis | reverse complement strand
CCATGTTAACTGCATCGTCTACAGATCTGTTGGCTCTGTAGGCAAACTGCAGGGGGTCCAGGAGTGAGTCAGTGATGCATATTGAGGATCGATAAGTGTGTACCCATAGTGGTCTGTTAACACAATACCCTGTTGGTCTCATTTCCACTGAACAGGTTTGACTGAACAAAGGAAATAATGAAAAGAACATATTAAGCAATATATTAATTTCCTTCTCCAGTGATAATGGATAACTTTCCTTGCCTCTGGTGTGCAAAGATATCATGAGTGTGCTATCACTGTATTAATCATTTCCCTTACCTTTAGAAATTCTGTATTCATTTTTTAAATAGTAACAATCCTATTTCAGCTCCAGAGTGGAGATAAACTCTTGTAAATGGTACAAGGCAACACATCTTCTGTGTGGCCTGTTAATGACCTGATGCTAGTTGTAAAGTAATTCATTATAAAGAAAGTGATTTGCCCATCTACCACATTATCATTTCCACTGCTCTCTAAATCATCCAGGAGACTGACATTGCTAAACATTTTCGCAACCTCAGACACACACAGATCATTAACATAATTGATCAAGCTAATCAATGTTAATTTATCTATACTTCCATCTCATCCCGTCTCTGTTGCATTTAATTACATTGAAGTGTACAACTCATGCTGAATTGAGAAAATGCAACGCCTGATAGTAATTCTTGAAAGTTGGTTAGCCTGAGACTTTAATAAAAAAAGAGCTTCCACTGAAATAAGACTAGCGAATGTGTATTAATGTGTTTTGTTGACGTGTGTGTTTCAGATTTCTCCAGGATAACTGCATAAACTCTGTGTCTGATCGAGCTTTTAATGGATTATTCAAATTGAAGAAATTGTGAGTCTATTTCAGAAATGTCATTGGCTTCCTGCTGCTAAATGCTGACATTTTTTCCGTAAAGAATTATAGAGTATGTGTGAAATGTTTGATAAGAATGCAATGACAAGTTCTCAAGTGGTAAAATTGACTGGGATGGCTATCTCCTATCATTAGGACGTCTGCCACTCTGTCTAGTGTCTGGAGACCACGAGAGCACAATTAGCTGTGCTTTTATCAAATGGGAAGGCTTGGTTCCTCTATTCCTGTCAATACAGAGTTATGCTAGCAAACTGTAGGTCCCTGTTAGATCACATGCAAAGAATTGGCAAGTTAGTGTTTGAAAAGATGCAATGAGATTTTTTTTTTAGTTCATGCTCACAGTTGCCAGCCACCTGATTTTACTTGTTTTGCTTTTCACTTAGGGCAGGCGTACACAGTGCAACATTAGCCTGACCTGCGAGCTTCCGAATGAGAGAAAATAAGACAATCTTGTGAAGTTACTGTATGTCAGGAGAACTGGTTGCTCTACTACGTTTCTTCTGAAAACTATGACCAGGTCCTCAAAGAAAAAATATTAAGGTTTATATTTTAGCAGACTAGTAGCCAGTAGGCTTCAACTCCACCCCAAACCGAATACTAAACAGTATGTTATAAATAGTATGTCACCACTTGTACATATCATATTTGGCACACTATTTAGTATGGTGGTATGCGGTTTGTGACAAAACCCAAGAGTCAGTGAATTGTGAATGTTATGAAACCCATTGAAATGTTATGCTCTTGGTTTGGGTGAACTCAGGAGTTGGGGGCTTGTACAGTCATGTAGTGTATGACTGCCACTGTACGACTGTCAGGTCAACTGACTAGTAAAGTGTGCGCCGTAACCTCGTCAGAACTTTTGCAGTATACACCTGCCCTTAAAGAGTTTTGTGAAATGTTATTCTACCAAGAATTGCTCGCAAGTCTAGTAAGAGACCAGCTTATTGGTCCAAGTAGAGTTGCTAATGACCTCTTAAACCTCCATCATGGGGGTTTTGTACTAGACTTAGCAGAGACCGCAATAGATTAATAGATTTCTAGTCTTTATGAGGCTATATATGTCATAGTTTGTATTCTGTTGCAGATCTTTGAGCCAAAACTGCATCACTTTTATAAAACATGGAGTCTTTGCTGATCTCCACCAACTCAACTGGCTGTGAGTACAAACAGCACTACATTTAGATGCAGCATGATCTCAAAACACAATCAGATCCAACACAAATGGACATTTACTTTATTCAAAAATATCTTTGATGTCCATAAGAATGTACTGTAGGGATACAGTATGTCATCATTTACATTTATTCATATGGCAGATGCTGTTATCCAAAGTGACTTACAGATGAGGCAGAATACAATCCAAGCATACAGCTGAACAATTGAGGGTTAAGGGCCTTGCTTACAGGCCCAACAGTGTCTCTAATGCAGTCCTGGGATTTAAAATAAAACAGCTCTTGACTGAGCTACTGAGCTACCACTTCCTGCAACATGTCTGAAATACTCTAGAGGTTACTTAATTTTAAGGTGTTATGCTAATGGACCCTTGCTGTGGACATTAAACAGAAACCGTAAAAATGAAAATGAGACCGGAAGGGTTTATTTAGAGTTCTGCATTTTATGAAGCTCTTAGCCAGTCATTAAATGTCCTGATGTTCATTTGTATGCTTAGGATAAATGATGAACTGTGGCTTTAAACACTCTCTCTATATATGTTCATTTATACTGTATATTTGTGCATATTTGGAAGGACTTTTACAAGAGCCTTTCAAGGTTGTTATCTGTGGCAACATCCTTGTGTTATCTTACTGTAAAATAATTCTCACTTGTGACATCAAACCTATGTTGCTGGCATTTTGTTCTTTCTTAAATATAAAGCATTTGTACAACCGCCAAGTATAAGGGTTAAATTGTAAGTTGTCCATGTGATCATATTGGTCTCAAGGCGTTGCGTGTTTAAACTTAATTATGCATTAATGAAGATTTTGTGAGCAAACAATGTATTAGTCAGTAAGCTGTTGTGTAGAAGACCTACTCCTTTAGATCTTCAACTCACTGTTCAAGTTGCAGGGTTTTTTTTTTTGTGCACTGAAGAGCTAGTTCCCTTTCATAAACCAGTTTCTGGCATCTAAATATGTCTTTGTTGCACATTAACCTTACTCGCTGGGACCCATGTAGGTTCCTGATGGACAGAATAACTGGCCCCATCTGGGTGGGCTTCATTTTGAACATGGTTGATTATTTCCTCAATGTCCTGTGGGCCCTCATGTGCCAGCTCTGTTCTGTCACATATGGAGGAACACATGGATCCCAGCTGTAGAGGACAGATTAGCATTACTGAGCAGTGCTGCTGTTGAACTCTTGGGAGGCAGAGAAAGTGTTTTTATTTACAACAACATTCAGAAAACTCTGTCAGTATGGCACTACACAAAAGGAACCCGCATTTCCATATAGCCCAGAGAAATAATCCACAGAACTAAAGTTGTACTTCTTCACTAAACTGAATTTAATTAACTGAATTTATTCATGTTTTAGTACCTACACTGTCCTATGACTACCACTATCATTGTGGCCTATGAATAATTTTTATGCTTTATACTTAGAATTCTGGATGACAATCCTCTGAAAACGATCACTGTGAACACTTTCACCGGCCTGAAGTCTCTCTTCTTCCTGTACGTAACAGTGTTTATGTTCTTAAACTAATTTAACCCTTTTTGTAATGTTTTTGACTAAAGTTTATGCCTATACACTTCTACACAATAAACCCATCATTCACTGTATCGATTCCTGACTCATTTACTCTCAGTAAAAGAAACATGGTGAAATTTGCTATATGCTTTTTTAAATGTTTGAAGTCTTCAGTTGGTTCTCAAAGTTTAGAGGTAAGAAACTGCAGCAGGGTAAGGGGTTTGTTGGTACTTGTAGCTCATGTGGCTGGTGGTGTGTGTAGGTCGATGGTAAACACCTCGCTGGAGTGGCTTCCTTCATCCAGACTCTGCAGACACATGCCCTCTCTCAACTGGCTGTAAGTGTATTATTTTCTCTCCTCTGTTCTCTGATGTTATATTAACCATAATGTCTGTCTGCCTGTCTTTCCGTCCACAAGTTTTAATTTTAGTCTCCTGAAGAATATTTGTCAAACTATACCAGGTGGTTTCTGTTGTGCACCCTCTGTCTGCGAATTAGGTCTCTAATATTTACAATTACAGTACTGTGCCAAAGTCTTAGGCACATGTAAAGAAATTCTGTATAGCGAACATGCTTTTAAAAATAATGAAGTTAAAAGATCCTGAATATAAAAAATACTATCAAGAGCAGTAAAGAGTAAAAAACTAAAACAAATCAGTGTGTTGGTGTGAGCAGCTTTTGCATTTAAAACGGCATCAATTCTCTTAGTCTCTGTTGTGCAGTTTTATAAGGAACTCGGCTGATAGGTTGTTCCAAGAATCTTGTCGAACTTGCCACGGTTCTTCTGCAGAACTTTGGTTCTCACTTGCTTCTGCCTCTGCAGGTAAAATCTTAAACAGCCTTCATTATGTTTTTATCTAAAAAGTGCACCATTACTTCATATCTTACTTACTTACAAAATATTTCTCTATAACAAACCTTTTGGGAAAATCGATTTTTGGAAATCTAAAATTTTCTCTTTTTTAACGACAGACTAATGCAGAAGATATAAAATAAACATCTAAGACAAAATTTATATCAACAGTTTCGGGTGCCTAAGTCTTTTGCACAGTACTCTATATTCATGGATATATCCTGGAATAGTGGTGACTTTTCACAGTCATTTCTTCACAAGCCCATTTCCTTCAACTACAAGCATGGCTATGGATATGAAAATACATATGTATATGCTATTTCCTGTATTTTTACTGACCATCAAATGCAAATAATATGCAATAAACTCTGCCAGAAAGATGAAAGAAAAACTTTGTTCACCCTCACAATCCTAATCATAAACTAAAGAGCTTGGTTTGGTTTCTGATTTGCTGTTTGTGTTCATAGAACCAAAACCTACTTCAATACAAATATTTATTCTCTCCAGGTTTGCATAAGTTTGACTCATAATTCATGCTCATAGCAATTGCTGAGCAGTGAAGCACCAAGTCTGTGTCTGTGTGGCAGAAGTGTACTTTATGTTGTTATACATGGTAGATTGAACAGAACTGGATGAGCCAGTACACAACTGATACATCACAAGTAAAGCCTTGCAACAAACCCAGAATAAATGGCATTGAGCTTATTATATAACATGAATGACTTATATAGATAATACTTTGAGCTATAGACATGAATATAAAATGTAAAATAAATGTATGTAAAATATGACAGAGCTTAATCACAACCCATTCAACCCCACATGACCAGTGTTTTTGGCAATAAACAAAAACGAAAATTTAGCTTTTTGAATTCATTGCTAATTTAAACGTCCATCACAGTTGTAACACTGGACTATCAATGCAAGTCTATGAGGGACACTTACTTCCATTATGTTCCGCTGGAGCAGTGTCTTCAGTAATGTACCTTCTGTCTGCAATGTAGGTCTCTAATATATACACAGTGCTGTGCAAAAGTCTTAGGCACACATAAAGAAATTATGTATGAATTCTGTAAAACCAAATCAATTTGTTGGTGTGAGCAGCCTTTGTCTTTAAAACTGCATCAATTCTCAGAGGTCCACTTTCATGCAGTTTTATAAGGAAATCAACTGGTAGGTTGTTCCAATAATCTTGTAGAACTTTCCACAGTTCTTCTGCAGAACTTTGGCTCTCACTTGCTTCTGTCTCTGCAGGTAAAATCCCAGACAGCCTTGATTCTGTTTTTATCTAAAAAGTGCTCTATTACTGAATATCTTACTTCCTTTAACGACTTACAAAAACTCTGTAACATTTAATTTGTTGGAAAACTTATGTTTAGAAATGTAAAAATTGCTCTCTTGTAATGACACACTAAAAGACAACATTTATTTAAACATTTTGTAGGGTGCCTAAGACTTTTGCACACCTTTGCTTGAGGTGTTTTTTTCTTCTTCTTTATGTTACTTTATGTGATAAATTCACCGTTCATCTTTCTGCTGCAGTGAATAATCTCACCAATGTACTTGCACTTCCAAAGAGCTGCCGCCATGATTATAACCTGCCTTATGCTCATCTCAAGAGTGCTATTCACTCATACCCAACATCCTGTACATTTTAACACATTTAGTACTGTTTGCCTTTTTACTGTGCTTACTGTTTTCTGTAATGATCAAAATCCCACAATACGGTGTGCCACCCAAAAGAGGATGGGTTCCTTTTTGAGTCTGGTTCTAAAGGTTTCTTCCTTATTCCCTCTCAAGGAGTATTTTCTTGCCATCGTCTCCTGTGGCTTACTGATTAGGCATCGAGACCTGTTTTTTTTGTAAAGCTGCTTCGTGACAGTGTCTATTGTTAAAAGCCCAATACAAATAAAAGTGAATTGAATTTGAAGTCAAATAAATAACGATAGAGAGAGATGGCATGCAAAGAGCTTACATGCGCGTCACAATTGCTATTCAAGTTCCATTCACACATCATTTCACCCCATCAGCACTCTCTGCTGTGCACTACAGCCATGATGACCCTCACGCTGCAGCTCTCACAAGCAGATTAGCTCTGTGGCATGAGGAGACCCTGGTGACACTCAGAAATCAGCTGTTCAGTCCTCAGCTGAGCTACACAGCCTGAGCCTCGAAATCAAAATGTTTGCTTTTAATCACTTCCTCATACATTGTGGCTGCGTAACAGAAGATTCTGCAGGTAATTTTTCGTCTGATTACTTGTGGAGGAGGAAATAAAGTGATGTGAGAGAGAGAAAGAGAGGGAGTTATTTTTTTTCTTATTACAAATCCAGAGTGAAATTTTAGTTAAAGAGAAGAGCATATTTATCCTCCAAGCAAAGTGAAATCTCTAATACACACACACACACACACACACACACACACAAAATCCCAGAGTCAGCTACATAAAGCTCAAGTATGCCGGCAACTGCAACAGCAGACAGACACAACAAATCAAAATAACCAATAACCAAAGCAGAAGCAAACGACTTCACAGTCAATGAGCATAGATCCACATACTGCTACAGGAAATGGGATTTGCTAACAGGCTGCCGATGTTCACCAGTGCGTGAAGAAGCAGCTCAAGAAAAGGTTCTAACTATATATTTCTTTGTGGATATGAAACTATACTTGGCATTGTAGTGTGTGTGTGTGTGTGTGTGTTTGTGGTGCTGGTATGAGTGTATCAGGTGCAGCAGTGTTACTGTGGTTTTTAAACACTGTGTGCACTGAAATTGGTTCACAGCCTAAATAATATCTGGTCAGTGGTCGGCCATTAATGGGCGGCATGGGAGGATCGGCGTGGATCTAAGATTAAAATGTATCTAAATAATTTAGGGTGCCTAAGACTTTTGCAAAGTACTGTATATGGTAGGCTTACCTAATAAACTGCCAACTCAGTGTTAAACCTAATGTATACATTTCAAATATATATCTGATTTGCATGTGTGTGGGTCTCTTACAGGCTGGTCGGCGCGGTTGATGCCGGTTAGGAAGAGCGTCTCGGCGATGAACAGCGACACGCACAGGTTCTTGTGGATGGTGTTGCGGTCGCTCTGCAGGCCTCGGAAGAAGCAGAAGGTGAAGATGCAGATGAGCAGGCAGACGAGTGACAGCAGGATGCCTACCCACGTGATCACATCCAGCAACAGGTCATGAACTGGGTCTGCACTCTGTCCCAAAGAAAGAGAGAGACAGAGATAAGTAACACAATCTACAGCTGAAACAAATTGCAAAAGCTCCAAATACACTCATTGTGAAGAGTTTGCAATAGCACCGCTCTGCTTTTATTGCTCCTGTGCGGCCGTGTGTGAAGTGCACCACCGTGGCTCATTCAAGTCTACTAAAAAATGTCTATCCCATTAACAGCTACTGTGGCTTACCGTTGCACTGTTCCCTCCCCTGGATATTATTCTACATCCCGTGTAGCCGCAAGGCTCCAAATATATCTCTGTCTCCTGATGCTGAACACTCAGCTGTCATTATAACCAAGGACAAAACCGCTGCACTACAGAAACCGTTTACACGCACATCGATATCACCAATATTAGTATAAGACTGTTCGTCAGAGATGCCATGATTATGTAAACAGCATGGTCCAATTGTCATGGTCCAACTGAAATCTTAGACAAACTTAAAGCCCAATTAAAACGTACCAGCCAGGCCAACATTGGCTGGACTAATTAAATTTGATTTGCATATTTAGAATGTTCCATTGATTCTCAATTGGACTTTTTGGCTGCACTTGCTGCAATAATGCAGACACCTACTTGCTTTATTACCGCAGCAAGAGTGTAATGCATGAACAACATGCTGTCATGTCTCGTGTTCATAGGCATTTTTATTATTTTACCCCCATTTTATTCCAATTTAGTCGTCGTCAATTTACACCCATATCGCAAGTCAGCCACCAATCTGGGAGGGTGAGGGCTAATATGTAAAGCCAGTTACCGCAGATCTAGTTTGTTCAGTCTGTTGCGAACATAGTGCTATACTGCCCCCCCTATGTACGTTGGTATTGCACCATGCGCACAATCGACACGCCGAATGAGCTCAGGATACCGCGCGGCAGCCATCTTGCGTACGCATAATTAAAAGCAAGTATAACCCCGACCTTAATGTCACAACCAACATCTCACCTCGCCATGGTACACACCTCCAAACAAATCAAGCACGATAGTTTTTTATGCAACCACTATTTTCCAGACAGCAGTAGACTTTCTGTTGAGTTTTCCCCTTTTATAAATCTGGCAATTAGAAGTAGAGCCACAAAGCAGGTGATTTATGAAAGCAACCGTCGGATTTAGTGGGCAGCAACACATTGTATGATTTCCCTCTAGACTCCACTGTGTAGGGTCCCTGCGGAGGGCACTCACACAGACAGGAAGTGCATGACTGATATCAGGACGTATGCAACAAAGCTTTGGGGACTGCATGACCCCCCCCCCCCAACACTACTCATGAATATGAATAAGGCAAGCAGAAGGAACAGAACGCAGCCGTTACACTCGACGTGCGTAACACTGTGTGTGTGAGCGAGTGTTGTAGAAGAGGATATAATAAATGTTGCAGCTGCAGTCACTGAGTGAACTTTTTTAAAAGAGATCTTGTTGTTTTTTGCCATGACACACATTTATTCTCCAGCCCTCAGGAGACAAGGCACATAAGAGAGAGTGTGTTTGTGTGAGTGTGTGTGTGTGTGTGTGTGTCTGAGAGCTGAGAGAGGGAACACGAGATAAATTTCTCTCTCAGGTCCACTTGGCCTAGTGCCGTATTTCTCTTCCATATTTCACCCAGCTTGAGTGTGTGTGTGTGTGTTGCATTTTGGGAAAGCAACATAAGCTTCTATATTCTACACACATACACATGCGCAGCATATGTGGTGTAAACAGATGGATCTGGAAAGTTCACACATCCTGGACAAAAATGGTCGTAACCATAGATATACATATTAGAGACCTAGATAGCTGATGATGTCATTCTATACACAGCGACGTGAAGCCACGTGGCCGCAATACTGATGCCCCCTCGCTGCGCTGTAAAATAAACAGTTGCCTATGTACGTAATGTAAGCGAATTCCCAAACAATGCAGATAGAACAAAATATATAACAACCAAAGCATTGAAAATTGAACATTCAATTCTGTCACTTATTTGAAAGAAAAAAAGACCTTTTAAAAACCAATGCAAGTCTATGGGGGCACTTTTATTTGAGGTGTATGCACCAATGGAGCGGTGCCTTCAGTAGTGAGCACTCTGTCGGCTATCTAGGGCTCTACTATGGATATCTACGACTATAACTCAATGGTAAATCCAATTCCACAACCCGTTAAATTTAGATCCTGTCTTTTTCTTACCTCTGCTTTAAACACACACACACACACACACACACACCTTTCATATGAAACTGATGGACATAGTGATCAGGTAGACTTCTAGTCTCTCCCACCCCATTATCCCCAGTACAAATTATTAAATATATATTTTTATGATTTGTAGTAATCATCATAGATTTAGTAATTTAATTAATGTGCTTTATGATAATTACTTTCTTTAATTTTTTATACATCTTTACGTAAAGCACTTTAAGATTAAAATGAAAAAGTGCTATATAAATATTGATTATTATTATTATTATCCTTCAACAGTTCTACTGGAAATCAGAGCTGACAGACAAAGATGGAGAGAGAAGAGATTATACACACAAAACACACTCGCACACAAAACACACACACTCACACACAAAACAGACGCACATCACCGATGTGGCGAAGAAATGCAGTGATGAATCGAGCTCCGCAGAGATCTCCATCACGCTTGGAGAGGAAAACTGATTTATCTGTCTGTTTAAGTGTGTCTGTGTGTGTGTGTGTGTGTGTGTGCATGCACGAGCAGGTAAATTCATTGTGGCTGCATTAATGTGCTCGTCATTTAACCTGCTCATCAGGCAGACAGAAAGACACACACACACACACTTTTTTTTTTTTTGCTGGACTTTTTGTTGCTGGAGTTTTACGCGACACTCAACTCTGAAGCAGATTACATTTTTCATGAAATTTGCTGGAATTGTTCTTTAAAATCAAACTGACAACACAAGTATAGTGCCGGTGGTCTATAATGCCAGTGATTTAGTATTATGTAGCTTATTCTGGTGATATTCTGGAGGAATATTCAGTATTGTGCACTATTAGGGAGAAATCAAGCCCAATACATTATTCACCTGATCAATTCCTTCCTCTTGAAAGCACCCACAACTTGTTTTGAAGACCGTGTTTTTTTCCGGATTACACATCACCCACCCATAACCATTCCTCTCCACCTACATCTCCCGTGATCTCTGAATCACAGTAATTACAGTCATTCTCTGTAGGGAGGGCATTTTGCTCATGCGCCAAAACTCATTCAGTCCTCGCTCTAACATGACATTCATGTACAGCTGCATGTCGCTGCGGTCCGTTTGGGCTCCAAAGCAAAATGAATGGCGCTGGAGTGTGTGGTGAAGTGCGGGGCCTTTCGTCCTTGTGCTGATTTGACAATGTCACATCCCGCCTGTGCTGCTACTCAAAGTCTAATCAGTTCAGCACACGCTGATGGTCCTTCTCAATCACTCCACATACATTCACACACACACAAGCATGTGCATACACACGAGAACAATCACACTGATTCTAACACATACATGGGCAAAGGCTCGGATGCACAATAACAGTGTGTCGACAGTGTCAACATTAACAACCAAATTGCTTCAACCTAAGTATGTGTATTCACACACACAAACGCACACACACACACAGATTGTTCTCGATAGTTGCACAGATGTTCTACTCCGTTGTTTTTTTCCTGCTCACAAACGTCTTTAAAGTGAATAAGGCGTGTCCATGGTGGCAGCCTGAACTGGTTGATGGATGAGAGGCTGCACACATTCTGCTTGGAAACACAGACGAGTTGTAAAGTACTCATCATCCTCCCTCTTTATCTCACTCTCTATGCGTCCTGCTCCTTCTCTCTGTTATATACACTTCACCTACCTTGTAGCTACACTCATTGGTAAATTTATCAGGTACACCTACTATATAGGTCACTTTGTAGGGATACAATTACTGACTGCAGCCCATCTGTGGCTATGCACAATCTGTCAGCACTCCTCAATGGAAAGGGATCACCATAGGACCATCGCTAACCAGATATTATGTGGGTGGTGGTTCATTCTCAGCACCCCAGTGACATGACAGTTGCTCATCTGTCTGAGATAACAACAAAAGTGAAGGGGTTTGATAAAGAGGAGAGGTATTTTCTTCTATGAAATATGACTGCTGTTGTCTGTTGCAAAATAATAAATAAAATCGTTCATTGCTTTTTTGTCCATCTCTCTCAATAATTGGCTCCATTGACATCAATCATCAATGTTTGATGATAAAATTCCACTGCCAAAGTAATTAACAAGCCAACAAAGGTCCAAACAAACCCACAACGAAGAGACGAATTGAAATGATTGCTTGTGATTATGCACAAATAATAATAATAATAATAAGGTTAAAATCCATTCAATTGTACAGCATTTTAATAATACAGTTCATACTGAAGGCTGAACGCTGCCAGAACGGCCGACCCCCTTTTCCTTTTTTCTCTTTTCCTCCTCACAAATATCAGAGACTTCTTTCTTCATTTGAATATTACAGAGACACGAGGGACATGTAACATTTTTTTTCATAAGCTGAATTCCTAACGGTATCATATTTAGGGCATGTGCTCTGACAAGAAGTGCAGCTCCATCTCCCCCACTTTCAGATTGCAGCGAGAGTGCCATTCGTCCTCTCTGAGTGGCCGGGTGGCGTGTGCCACTGTTTCAAAGGCCAAGTCTGGACATGCTCAACAATTTTCAGACATGTCTATCTGAAGATGGTCAGACAAGGTGCAACCAAAGGATAGTCTCGTTTATAGAAATGAGTGTAGTTTGGTGAAATCAGCCTCCTCACCCCAAAAAATGTAGCAGTGCTGGTTTGGAGTTTTGGGAATGCAAAAGGTCAAGGTGTTATAGGTTCAGGAGCAGAAATTAGGACTAGGAATTAGGACAAAATTTCATGGGGGATAATGGGTCCAAACATTGAGAGATTTCACCTGTCTTATTCTGACAGACGCCGAAAATCTAGCTACACAAGAAAAAATTATATGAATCAGTGGGTTAGTAATGTACTAATGTAATAGCATAATTAATGCATCAGAGCGTAATTAAATATTAAAACAACCCCCAATATCATAAACTCAAATTCACTGCATCATAAACTCTGCACATCTTGGTTATTATTATTATCCTTGTTTGTTTCTTTTTAAAGAAAGTCCACAGATCTTATTCTGGTGTTTGCTTTGTTATTTCTAAAGGTTGAAACTACAGTGTGCTGCATCGTTAAACACGCCACTGCATTACTGATTAAAACGGAACATTTTTACAAAACCAATTCCTTGGTAGGGGCATGCGTATTTTCTCCCGATCGTAATTTGTTGGTTTGACATGAAGATCTAATGATACATTCAAGGCAACGTAATGCATAAAGCTCAATGGATGGAATTAATAAATAGACACATGTTAATTAATATAATTATATTAACCTTAAGGGAATGGAAAAGGGAGATAGTAGTTTTACAAGGGAGCTGATGTTTGTCATCCCCTTGCATCCCCCATCAAATCAAGGCCAAGATTAGGGAAAATCACTTCATGTCAGAAATAGCACCCTATTCCCTACAAACTGCAAAGTGCATTATGGGTGCTCTGCATCCCCTGGTCTACAATGTTTGGACAATAAATTATTGCAGGGCATCGTAGGATTTCAGGAATGCAATTAATATTCTACATTTTGCTTAAGGGCGGTGTTTATAGGGCTACATAAGCCGTTCATGACAAACCTACGTAACATAAACAAGTCTGATTCCAACAGTGTCAGCTGTCATAAAGACTGCTTTTGTCATTTTTAATGTCAAGTTGACATAACACTGGAGTCAACTTACATAGATTTTTGTAGACATAAGGTTGTGTTATGACACTTTCCAGGCTTCTGTCATGACTATTGACATTGTAACTCAGTGTATATATCATTGTGGCTCATAATGGTGATGATGTGACATAGCTTGACATGTGAGCTTAATTTAAAAAATGCACAAAAGTGGGCACTTCCATAAGACGCTCTACATTGTCTCCTGATCTCATCACATGTCACATCAGCACTATTATGTGACTCTGACACAACAGAAGTACACTGAGCTACAAAGTCAGTTGTCATGAAGGGCATATGTAGATGTCATGTAGCCCTAAGAACACTGCTAAAATTCCCTAACTCTAGTGCACCATATAATTAATTTTATATATATACATATATATATTGTACAGAGTGGTTATCTGAGTTACCGTAGCCTTTCTGTCAGCTCGAACCAGTCTGGCCATTCTCCGTTGACCTC
>JAOUQW010000031.1:4303929-4316460 GCA_028565825.1 Olivaichthys viedmensis | reverse complement strand
TGCGAAGAATCAATTTCACTGTACTGTACTTGCATATGTATATGTGACAATAAAGGAGCATTCTATTCTATTCTATTTGAGCAGCTACACTATAGATATGAAAAGCTGCCTCATTGGGCTAAACAAGACACGTCAACGCAAACGCTAATTTAGAAGCAGGGCAAATTTTCAAGCTGAGCTCATTTACTTAAATTGAATTTAGAGCATCAGCTAAGATTTTCTCCAAAAATGCCGGCACACTGTGCAGAATTCGGATGTATGATGTAGTGAGTTACCGTCTACTTTATCAGAGTGGAGCCGCATCTCTCCATAGACTTACACTGGCTTACAATCAAATCTCTCCACTCCCAATATGGCGTGGACGTGTTGCCGTATTGTAGTAGCTAGCAACAGTGACTAATGCAGCATTTACTGTTTTCCTATATCTATGAGCTACACACCTACAATTACTAGCTAAAAGCAACAAAATCATCTAATCTATCGCTTATCTTGTGTGTAATCACTGTCTGTGACGATGTGACGTGTTTAGACGATGAAAGATTGGACTTAAAGTAAAGTAAGTACTCAAAGCCAGAATTGTAAAAAATACCCCATGGCTATTATTACTTTTACACTACTAATTCAAACTTCCACATCTGATTACGTAATGTTTCGGTTCTTAAGCCAGTTCCTAAAACGCCTCGCTAGTTCCCTGAATAGCTCTGGCTCCATGTCTGTGAAAAAGAGGCACCTGACATGACTCATTATTTATTAGAGCAAGATGACGTGGGCGAGACTGCATGCCTTACATGCTTTCTTACCTGGATGTGGCGGACTGTGAATATGACGGGGTCGGACAGGTAAACTTTATTGCTGTCTTTGTTGATAGCGGCTGTTATGATGGGCGAGTTGACGATGACGGTGTAGTTGGTGCTGAGAGCCTCACTGCTGAACTTCATGCTGGCGTTTTCAGTGGACAGGTATGTGCCCAGGTGCTTATAGAGCACAAAGGCCATGCGGATCTCCCCTGGAAGTTCAGAGAGAGAGAGAGTGAGAGAGAGGGGTTACTCGGGTTCCACCTGGGGGCTTTTGCATCATGCTTGCCTATTATAAACTTAAATCTTGTAGATCATATGTAGAATTATATGTATACAAATACGCAGAGTTGCGATTAACAGCCTCACCTCAAAGCCCAATAACATCATTAACATATTTCATTATAATATTATAATGAAATATTATAATTATAGATGAATATATGAAACCAATTGTTAAAGCCATCAAGAAGCCAATGTGTATCTAGTCAGTATCTGGCTTTTCCAATCTTGCTTACCACACAGATGAGAACTTGTCCTTCACTCGTACTTTATAAATGCAGGCCAGTTTCTTACAGTGTGGGGCAAAGTGCCTTTCAGGACCAGTGAGCGTTTTTACAGTCTCTGTTAACTTCAAAAATTTGAATGAAATCTCATTCTACTTGGTGCTGGAAGGTGTATTCATGCAAAGTTTGATTAGATGGGGCTCGACAGACACGTAATGAATACACATCACCCATAAGGCTTTGTTCCTCACAGCTGCACTTACAGTGAGCGACAAAGGTTTCAAGAGAGAAGTAGAAAAAAAGCAGAATAGTCTACCAACTAGAGAGCTGATTTGATTCAGCCTCATTGAAATGTCATTGTTGCTTTATTGCCGGCTTCGATAAAAGCTACATTTCTGTTTCCTAACCTCCCACTTCGCTTTTCCGTTACATGTCCCCCCCTCCTGCTGCATGCCGAAATGAAAGAGCAATCCCCCCTCCCACTGTGCCAGCCTCACTGACTCACAAGAAAATAAAACCAATTCATGTGATTCCTGTCGATGATTGCGTGTAACTAGCGTCTGGGTGGGAATATTAAGAACAGGGAAGAGAGTAGCGAGCTTTGATAAAGCATGACTCACGGCCACTTGCTTACTCATAAAACTGCATAAGACGGAGCACAATGCACAATTGCTTTTCATTTGCATGGAAGTGCAAATAAAGCCCCCAGAAAAGGAGGACTAATTTACTTGATGGACAGATCAAAACGTAATACGTTGATTGGGCTCAGACTGAAGGGGAAATGCTTCCCTACCCGGTATAATACACTACAGCGGACCTGAGAGGCTAATAGCTTTTACACCCTATGTAGTGCACTATAATAAAGAGTAATTGCATTCGTACAGAGTTGCATATGTACAAACACCCCCAATCTTTCTGATCATCAAACCCTCCCCGAGCTGTAGGGACCCGACACACAAGCCAAGATCAGCTTTCCCTGCATTCAGAGGGGACATGACGCAGGCAAACTGTCAGAAACCGTCTTAACGCTAATGACTCTCTCCCATTTAGGTTGAAATTCAGAGGTAATAATGTGCACATACATCTGACTATAATGAACAACAATCCTATATGTTAAAAAATTGTAGCCATTTGGGCTACAATGCAATTTGGGTGCCAAATTAAAAGTGTTAAGCTTTTCCAATGCCATCATTTTTTCCCCCTTATTATATAACTCATTACACAAATGCTTATATAAGCATGTTGGCTCGTTGGGACATGCCTTATTGTAAAAATCAGGATGGCTATAAAAAGAAAACTGCCAGAAAGCATGCAAATATGAGAGTGCTCTACTCTGTGAGCCATGGTATCTTAAGTAGCCTATCCAAATCATGAATTACGACTCCTTAGCAGGACTCCATTTACATGTTAATTGGCTAACTGACCCCCACCAGGTTCCTTTTATAATTAGCAATGTTAACATTTGTAAGTGAAACGCTTCATTAGGTCAGGAACATCCAACCGAGTTCGGCGGGGTTCGGTATTGGGTCTCTATGAGATTTTTATTGGCTGCATCACATACCTTATATTTAGTGAATCACTAATGTTACCTGAAGCCTACATTTCGCTGTAGGTGACCTACCGTTCCTGCCGTGCTGTTTGAGAGTGTTGGCAGACAGGTGGATGGAGTTGCTCTGGTCTCCGGTCTGAGGAAACCTCAGATCCGGGAGGTTGCCGTCTGTGCTCATCCGAGCCACCTCCAGCTCTGCAGGAAATAAACAAAAGCACACAAACAAACAGGATCAGATTATTAGCTCTGACCACTAACAAAACAGTGCAGAAATATCTCTGGGTCGTGGTATATAGTATGGTTATATGCGCCAGAGTTGCTTGCAGCAATGGCAGGTACCATCGCATCATTTGCCCTTTGGTACTTAAAATTTTATCATGAAACTATTGGTTCGGAAATAAATCCCAATGGATGGCGCATTTTATCAAGACATTTCTAACCATATCCCTGTAATTGACAAAATATTTGCCGTCTGTCGCTACAGTAAGCACACCAAGAAAACAAATAAATTGTTAGATCCTGTACAAATATAGTTTCAGAAAAATTATACGATCCAATTCAACTTCTTGGACAATTTTATGCAACCTCAAAATGTTAGGGTCCAGACAGATGCAAGTGCGGGCTGCTGGCCCGAAGGGCACGAGACAGCGAGGATCAAAGGGTTGGGCAGAAGAATAGTTGGGGGGCAGGCTTTAGGTAGGGCGATTGGCAGACAGAATGTAGTAGGCACAGGCCGGTTTGTTGTCGAGAGATCCGGGGTCAGGCACGGGAAAGCAATCCGGGAAGTGCCTTGTATGTCCGTTATCATCTGTGTGTGTTTGTGGGGTTTATATCAGGGGGGGAGTGAGTGCTTTCAGGAGTGTGTGATTCTGCGCTGATGTGATGAGAGGCAGGTGCGAGTGATCAGAAGCTCGGTGATTGCGAACGTGGAAGTAAGGTGACCGGCTCGCAGCGCTCAGCTGTGGAGCGCGGGGGATTCTGGGACGTGCAGTTCGGAACGGCTGGTGCGTGTGTGACACAAAAAGCCGTATTGAGCTGCAAAA
Organism: Olivaichthys viedmensis; assembly: GCA_028565825.1. Classification (NCBI taxonomy): domain Eukaryota; kingdom Metazoa; phylum Chordata; class Actinopteri; order Siluriformes; family Diplomystidae; genus Olivaichthys; species Olivaichthys viedmensis. Next base: position 4,312,568 of record JAOUQW010000031.1, on the reverse strand, counting down.
TCCTCCCCAAACATAGCACACGAAAACTAAGCCCTCCCCATTGTGCTAAAAAATCACAGCGCTGATAGTCATTGATTTTGCTGCTCTCTCAAACATCGATGCTCGGCTGATTTCTGCCACTGTATTCATAGGTTTTTATTTTGTCTGCACTGATAGGACAATGCAAAGAGAGATCAGGTGGAATCCGCCTGGGGCAAGAGAAGCCACTGACTCGCAGGAGTGCTTTTCATCTCAAAGCTTAAGATTGGCTTTCGGCACCGTGAGTCGTTGCGCACCCTGCACCCAGTCAAAGATGCTCGAAATAACATGCAAATCGCAGCAAATCTGCTTGCCATTTTATTACTACGCATGGGACAAACACACACAGCACAGGATCAAAACACGCTTGCACGCAAAATCATTCAATCAAAATATGGTGCTCCAGATCTCTTTGAATAAAGGAGTTGCTTTATCTTTGCTTGAGGCAATGGGGGGAATAATTTCCTTTTCATTTTGAGAGTACTTTGCTTCACAAATATAGTGCAGTGCTGGAATGTTGCAATACTGTGCAATACATTAAACTCTAGACATTACCTTGTTACTCTGTGCTCTGTTTTTGGCACTGGGGCATCAACTGGACATCCATAGACTATGGACGTTTTGGTTGAGAGTGGCAGTTGAGAATCACTTAACAATGGGTTCAGAAAGCAGCACTAGGACATGTCACAGTGGAGTGCATGTTGGCATGGCACCAACGCTCACTTTGATATGTGCCTAATTTTGGATCAGCATAACACTGAGGCTCACTTTACTAGGGACTCTGTTTTGGATTGAAATAGCACCATTGTTCTCTTTTCTATGGACCCCATTATGGATCAGTATAGTATTGAGGCTCACTTTGCTATGGATTCCACTTTGGATTGGAATAGCATCAGGGTTCTCTTTTCTATGGACCCCATTATGGATCAGTATAGTATTGGGGCTCACTTTGCTATGGATTCCACTTTGGATTGGAATAGCATCAGGGTTCTCTTTTTTATGAACCCCATTATGGATCAGTATAGTGTTGAGGCTCACTTTGCTACGGATTCCACTTTGGATCAGCACAATTGTGGCCTCACTTTACTATAAACTCCATGGACTACATTTTGGATCAGCATAGCATTGGGCCCTTACTTTACTATAGACTCCACCTTGGATTATCATAGCACCGGGATCTAACTTCACTATGGACTCCATTTTGGATCAGCACAGCATTGGGGCTCACTTTCCTATGAACTCTAAATTGGATCAGCATAACCCTGGGACTCACTTTATTATGGACTCCATTATGGATCAGAATAGTATTGGGGATTTATTTTTTTATGGACCCCATTTTGGATCAGCATAGCATTGGCCCTCACTTTGCTATGGACTCCAGCATCGCATTGGAACCTCACTTTATAAACTCCATTGACTCCATTCTGTATTAGCATAGCATTGGAGCTCACTTTGCTATGGACTCAATCAGCATGGCACTGGGGCCTCACTTTACTATAAACTCCACTAACTCCATTCTGTATTAGCATGGCTCATTTTGCTACGGACTCCATTTTGAATCAGCGTAGCATTGGGGCTCACTTTACTATGGACCCCATTTTGAATGAGAACATCACTGGAGCATTGCTTTACTGTCGTCTCTGTTCTGACTCCAGTGTGCCAGGTGGGGGACACAGGGGACAAGTAGGCCAAACAAACCTTATAACACGGCAAACTAAGTGTATCAAACAGGAGCTGTAGGTGTGCTAAACGTGTCAAACCTGCCTGATTAATCTCAGCGTAGCATGAAGGGCATAAAACCAGCACCATAAAGGAGCTTGTTTGGAGGGACTCCTTCTCTAGCCGCCCTGAAACCCTTAATATCAAAATAAATTGGGTGCCAGATACAATAAATTCCATTTTATTAATTCCCAAAATGCTCGCTTCTCCAGCATGGCAAGGCAGACCTACATTTCAGAGTTGCCATGGTAGCCGGTTCTAACTTAATCCTTGTGTTTTGGAGGAAGGAGATACACTGTATCAGCAAATCCATTCTCAAACAAGACGCGCACATACACGGGCACCCATACACACACAACTCTTCTAAACACCGCCACGTGACATGTAATCTCCAACCTCGGAGAAATGCACGTTCTAGTATGCGAATGCATAAACCGACAGCATCTTGATCCTCCGAACGCTGACTTTGACAGTTTGTAACAGATGTGGGTTTTTAGCGAAAAATGTGGGTGTCCTCAAAATGTCTTCCCTGAAAAGGAGAAAAAAAAAAAGTCTAAACGTAAAGGACGCTGAATATCTGCTTGCCGCATGCAAATAATTCCCCATACACGGCTAAAACCTGCTGATTATCTGCCCGCTACACTGGCAGACATATTCTGATGCAGGTCACTTTGAGATCTGATGACTAAACCAGACACATAACATTCCACCTTTGAACTCAGTGAGTAAAATGCATTTTAAAAATCATATATCGCATAGACACACAGGCAGCACCGAACCCTTGTGCACTCTCATAATGAAATGAATTAGACAGAGAGACAGCTGCTCCATACGTGTTATCTGTGCCTATCGGAGCAGTCTAAGCCTCTGGGATGGGGCCAAGCTAGCCAATAAAATGCTCATTCAGAATCAGTGAGGATCAATGTGGCCCGCGGCCCAAAAACTCCTCGGGCGAGATTATCCAAATGCCTGATAAAGAGTTCAGAAATCAGATTGAGCCGGCAGCTTAGAGATGTTTTAAAGAGAAAAGTTTGCTGCTTTTACATCAATGTCTTCAATGTACTCCTCTACATACATTCGAGTGAAAATAAATTGAATTCCCTTAGTACGAAATGATAAGACAAATAAATTTAATTTATAGCAACAAGACATTTAGTGTGTTAGGTTTTACAGATGTTCCTGTAACAAAAATGGTGAAATAGTGAATGTGAAAATATTAATAAAGGAAAAATCTAAATGATATCAATAGAAGTTTGCAAATTCTCCTTCTGAATGTGATATAAATGTCCTTTAATAACTGCCCACCCTTTGCCTTTATAACTGCCTCCAACCATTTTTGTATCCTTTAAACAGTTATAATATTCACCCCCATTTTTCGCCCAACATACTGTATCTGATGTCATACACTGCCTTCTACAAAATTAGGTCTTGAGACCAAAAGGGTCATGCAAAAAATGTTTTACTTTTGGTTCCATTGGATTGTTGTGTTATTGCAGGATACACCCAAATTTCATTTTTAACTTCTTAGTGTTCTTTTTTTCGTAGATAAATCTGAGGTACATTTTCCCATTTATTCATTAAAAAACCATGAGGGATGCAAACTATTGCACTCCACTCTATGTGATTTAATATGATGTGAAGAAACGGCACCACCATTACAAAAAATATATACAAATGTCCAATCCTGACCTTACACAACAGGCTCTAATATTCAGACTAAGAGTGTAATGATAGGACAAATTTACATTATGATAACCGTTCAACTCATAATCATGGTTTCCACTATATCACAGTGTTAAATATTTGTTTAAGAAAACTGAATATTTAAACTGGACTTCTTAAGAGGCTCGCTCTTTGCCTTTAGCAGTTTGTTAATACTAGGGCTGGCCCGAATAGCATTTTACAGGCTTCGAATACTCGTTGGAGTTTCTCAAAACCACCCTTACAATAATAACATTTACGTTTTATAATTAACCCTTCGTTATTGCAGTTCAGAATATATCCAGTAGGCGGTTGTGGCCACTGTGTATGATCACATAAAGTTTGTTAATCCAGTGAGATTTTCACTCCTACGCTCTGTGGCAGTTGGAACTTTCAGAAAGTTTGAATTTTAATTAATATTAGAAAATAATGCATGTGGTTACAAACAGAAATAACTGCGGGAGTGGGCGGGATTGGTCAGAAATCCTTTGGGAGCGGGCGGGAGTGGGATTTAGGCTATTTAGGCTACAATTTTTGTGGCTTAAAAAAGACAAAGCTTCCAAATACTATAAAGAGAAACGAATACCAACGTAACAAACAAATACTCGAGTGTTCAAATTTTTCGGGCCAGCCCTAAATAACACAATGCAGAAATAACATTTTCTCCAATTTTTGCCTGTTATTTTTGCTTTTTAGAAAACAAGCTACCTTGTTTTAAAAAGCTTGTAGCCAACTTCCTGAGATGTATCGCATTATCTACACATCATCGATATAACATTAACTGTGTAACTACAGTCGAGTGCAAAAAAAAACTAAATATAAGTTCAAAAGTTTACATCTCGAACAATATGCCCACTCTTTGGCTTTAGAACTTCCTCCAACCTCTTTCATTCTGAGCAGCTTTTGAATCCTCTCAGTTGTAATATTTGCCCCCATATTTTCTGGTGTATCTGTTTTAACTCTTACAGATGTCCGACACTGCCTTCATCAGATCACGTCTAGAGACTGAGAGGGTCATGACATCTTTTTTTTTTGGAGTTTTACCCCATTTTCTCCCCAATTTGGTGATTGTCAATTCCCACCCACTAGCTAGTTCTCCCCTATCGCATGACAGCTACCAACCGGGGAGGGTAAAGGCTAAAACATGCTTCCTCCGAGACGTGTGCAGCTCTGCCACCGCATCTTTTCGAACTGCTGCTCATGTAACATCACAGGGCAGCTGAACGCACTTGGAGGAAAGCGCCAAGATATTTTTCGAAACCCCTAATTAGTAGGGTAATACTCCAGGATCAGGGTTTGACCCACCTATGTTAAGGACCTCAGCTGTGATGACACAACATTTTGGCTATTTGTTCAATTTAAACCATTTAGCTTCAGCGTGGACTTACGGATGTTGTTGGTGTTCTCCTGGACGACGTCGGTCTTGAGCAGATTGTCTGCCAGAACAAAGGCGCCCTGCTCCACTGTGTCCAGCAGCATGGTGGCGGCGCGGAGCTGCTCGCCTGCCGACAATGCCCTCCAGGCTGAGTGTGCCTGAGGCTGCAGCAGGTTATTCACCGTCTCCACCATCGCCTGGGGGGTAAAAACAATGTTAGCGCTGGAATCACCCTAATCCTAAACAACACTGCCGTATGCAGTATTCTCAGAGTTTTAGTAATGATGTTAAAGATACGGCTTGGAGATTCAATGTTGCTAGCATGTATCGGTGACTGTTAGCTTTCAGTTGCTTCTGTTTTCCTCCTGGCCTGAGGGAAGGAGGCCTTGCTGTTACCCTGTAGCTTCTAGCAGGACATTGTGACACGAGTTCATGGTCTGGACATGAACCTGTGAGTTGGTCTAGCTCCAATGTACAGTGCAATGATGTTATGACATGAACTGAATTATATAATATGAAAGTATGAACATATTGCTGTTCTCAGCCATAGCCTTTTGAGTTTTTCGAAAAAAATAATGTAATTGTTCCCTCAGTTCCACAAAGCTAGTTAGCTCCATACCTAATATGATTTTACTGCATAGACTGGGATCTCCATATTCAGATCAGGTAGCGGTGGCTGAACAGTGTAGGTTGTTGTTGGACACCGAAGTACCTGCCCTCAGCAGATTGATTCATTGCCTATTAATAATGTTTAACCTCTATTACTGAGCCCTGCTCACTTCGTACTCCCTCCAATGAGATGCACGCCACAGTGCTGAGACCGAGAATCCAGGCCAATTAAAGATTTAAATTGCCACTGGCAAAACATGACAAGAATACTAATGGGGCAAAAAAAGAAAAAAGTAAAAAAAAAAAGTATTCTAAGGAAATACTTGAAAATCTGGGGAAGTTTTAGCTTGGCTAACTCCTTTCAAGAAAACGTATCTAAAATTTATATATATATATATATAAATCTATGAAGCTTTGAGAAATCTTTTAAAGCAAAGAAGATTGAAAAGAATGTGAGATTTAGAGAACAGACAGCTCTCACTTGCATCTCTAAGTCAACTTTCAAGAGACATTTCTAATTTTTACCCACTTCAAAGTGGGATTCGCGAACACCGCGCTCAGGGCTAAAGTTTACGGCAGTTGGATTTTCAAAGGGCGGAAAGCTGCATTTGATCCTAAATGCAAGGCATCACGCGTTCCAGAGCACATCATCAGGCCCTTCAGAGGAAGAAAAGGCCAGCTCTAATGCTGGGTGCTGCCGGAGCAGACAGTCAACCCCCAGGATACACTGGCTTTTGATCAATGGGCTATGAAAGAGAATATGAGTTTGTTAAACAGCAGGGCTGAGAAATCTCAGGAAGAAAAGAGACGACCGTCTGTCTGCCCATCTGTGTGTCTGTCGGTCTTTTTCTCCACACAATCCACAAAATCATGCAATAATGGGTGAACCTTGCCTCATCAGAACTGGAGGCAGATGGGAAAATAGCCGCTGCTAATGAGGAGACAGAGAGAGATTGTGGGGATTTGGCTGGAGAGAATGCTTTAAGGAGAAAGAGGTGAGTCTGTATGTTATGTATGTTAGGATTATAGAATTTTACTGAGGACAATGGAGTCCTAAATTCCACAGCCGTGTTTGATTTTGACAACAGATCGGTTTGATTTTTAGACTCTGGATGGTTCCCTCCAACTGGAATGATTAGAGAACGATGATACAGTTTATTACAAGACATCAGAGATAATAGTTTAACGATAATTTTAGGCTAACGGTTGGATCTGCTCTACAGAACACAACCACACGGCAGGGACTTGATTCTCTCTGCTGTGCCATGTCTAGCCTGGTATTGCCATTTTGGTTTAAGTCATTCTCCGTTGGCCCCCAGAGCCCGTCTGGATACTAAGCTCTTTTACCTCGGCTGCTGTGGGATTGCTGCGTGGTTTAGGCCAGCTTGAGAATGGTCGTGCTGCTATAAGGGATTACACGTCTGATCCTGCATGTCCCACCACGCACACAAGCAGATTACCGCCTGACCCCAGATCAGGCCGAGCCGAGCCACTTCAGCAGTAGTGACTATTGTAGATGGCCTTGACTGGGACTGAAGATGTCATGGGCTCAATAACAGCTGAAGACTACTGCCATTATGCCTTTGCTCAAGGGCACTTGAGTCAAGGCTGCTTCAAAGGGACTGTCTATCTGTCTATGTGTCAGAAAAGCAGCAGCAGATGACAAACTGATGACATCTTTGTTGGATTTTGTGTTCAGATATCAAAAAATATTGGGTAACATTTTACTTAAGGGAAGTGTTCATAGGGCTGCATGACACCTGCATAAGCCCTTCATTACAACTGACATAAGCCCACATAAACATGTACAAAGACTTATTCCATCAGGTGTCAGCTGTCATTGACTGCTTTTATCAATTTTGATGTCCAGTTGGCACAACACCCGAGTCAAGTGACGTAGATTTGTGTTGTCGTAAGGGTGTGTTATGACATTTTACGAGCTGGCTTACGTTAGAACTTCATAACAACTGACTTTGCAGCTCAGTGTTCATCTGGTATGTCAGAGTCACATAATGGTGATGATGTGACATTTCAAAAGTCAGAACCAAACTCACTCAAATTTAGGGTCAGAGAAAATGAAGATAACTCTGTCATTACAATGTAATGACATTTTCATAGGTATTCAAAATACCTTATAAATAGTCAAATTAAACTCACTACTTAAGGGCCAGAGAAAACATATATAACTCTGTTGTTACAGTGTAATGATTGTCACTGTTAAAACCTTCGCTATGTATCAGTGTTATACAGTAGGCTTTCATGTCAAGTGCCGAGTTCAGGAGACCTGCAGAGCATCTTTTGGAAGGGTCATCTTTGTTCATTTTTCCAATTAACCTCACTTGGCAAGCTATGTCACATCATAACCATTATGAGACTCTGACATACCCGTACACTGAGTTACAAAGTCAGCTGCCATGACGTTCTAACGTAAGTAAGCCCGTAAAGTGTCATAACACACGTCAACAAAAATCTGTCACTTGATTCAGGTGTTACTTCTGTTTATGGAGGTTTATATCAGTTGTCATGAAGAGTTTATGTAGGTGTCATGTGGCCATATGAACACCACCCTTAAGTAAAGTGTTACCAAATAGTGTACCTGTTTTTTATAATAAGTAGGACAAATAGTTAGGGATACACAGAACATTCAACCACTGAATATATTCAGCTGAAAGTAGCAGAAATTGGTCTTCGGCTGAATGAGTAATGGTGCTGAATATTTTGACCAAACGTCTCGCTGTTTTTGTTGTTTTGCTCAGCACAGTATCAAAGAAATTCTCCACGATGTGAGAGCACAACAGCGCGATCAACTGGCCATGCAAAGGACAAAAGGACAGCCCTCTGGGTGCAGGTCCGATTAAGGGTTTGTTTAATTACCTCGTTGTTTTGCAACTTAGTTCAGTGAAATGCATTAATCATTGATGCAATGCTACAAAATGGGCAAATAAATGTAAAAAATACTGGCACAGTACTGAGATTCAGTATGAAGTATTTCCTGAAATTCGGCTTTGGCCGCAAATTTTCCTTTCAGTGCATTACAAAAAATTATCCCAATGGCTACATACTAACTCAGGATACACTGATCAGGTTATTTATCAGTATTGACGCCTCACTGTAATGATGAAAGTGCAATGAGTGCAGTGTGTCACGCGCCCGGCTGAGCGCGAGACAATAGCGTGGCGGTTGCCATGACGACGACCGCCACGTGCCCGTTGTTTAT
>JAOUQW010000031.1:4249687-4264244 GCA_028565825.1 Olivaichthys viedmensis | reverse complement strand
ACTTCATCACAGATACAGAATGTGCTGAATAAAGAACGAGAGACTCCAATCAGCAAAAGTCGTGTCAAAAGAAGGCTGGTAGTGGTCTCAAAGGACGAGTAGCGTCTCTAAAGCACTTCTCAGGAAGGAAAACAAGGCCAAACGCTTGTCATGGGCTAAGACATAGCAGCATTTCACAGTGGATCGCTGGAAAAAAATCCTATTTACTGATGAATCCAAGTTTGAGATTTATGGCAGTAACAGAAGGGTTTATGTAAAAAGACGAACAGAAGAGAGATTAATACCACAGTGTATCAAAACAACAGTGAAACATGGTGGTGGTTTTTTAAATGTCCTCTCAGACTTTTGGACCCCAATGTATGTATGTGTGTATGTGTGTGTGTGTGTGTATGTATGTGTGTGTGTAAGTGGATTTTCTCCCCTGGCTACCCAGGCAGCACTAAGAAGCCTTGTAGATGTTCCTGTCCACACTATGACAGCAAAACAAAGAGAATGAAAAATGATGGCACTCACGATCATCTGGCTACGCAAATCACGCGTGAACGCAGCACACACACAAGCGTGGAACAAAACTCTTATTTGGCACTACTGACTACACATTTTACACAAAAAAATGTCCTTTTAAGGGTAAAGAAATGAAACACTCCAATAAACAACACCACAATACAACGCAACCATGATCTTTGAGTGAAATTGGGAAGGATTTTTTTTGCGTTTTCGTGTTCTTTTTTTTAATCCACCCTCCTTCAGCGCACAAACTCTCAGCACCTAAGGTGAAAAACATGCATTTCTATTTTAATCAAGCATAAAAAAAAAAATAAAATCTGAACTTTCTTCATCATGCTGGCTCATGTGAGGTCGTCGCTGTGGAGACGAGGATCATCAAACTTAACGCTACTCACAAAGAGAGCACTCATCTCGCTAACCTTGGACTTCATTTTGAATCCGATTAAATTGAGAACAGGGAGGCTGAGTGAAATTCTGTGCTTCTGTGCGTTTGAGATACACTGAATTACTGAATCTGATCTGATCTGAATCTGTGTCCCTAAACGACAGCACATATGTGCAAGGATTATTTTAAACGGTTTCTTTGTTCTCTGATCTAACCGTTAACCTAGCTAAATAGCCAGGCATGGTAATTACACTAGCAAGCTAAGTTATCTGTGCTGCTAATTCAACATCAGCAGTTAATTCCGTAGCACCACATTTGAATTGTCAATGTCTTGATCATTCTAGCTACCACTAGAAAACCAAACGGAGGCCTCGCACATTAAGAAAAAAAGGCAGATAGATGCACTTTGTAAGTACAATTACTGTCTGTTGCTTAACTCTCCTCTATTCCTTTCATTAATGGAAGTGGACCACCATAGTATGGAAGCCCGTTTCCGGCATTAAAAAACAAACATTTAGTAAGTCATAATAACAAGAAACTTTCCCATAATTATGACATAGTATCTCATAATTATGACTTTGTATCTCATAATTATGATATATTATGTAATAATCATGACATAGTATCATAATTATTAGCATAATAATGAAATAGCAAGTCATAATTATGAGATAGCAAGTCATTATTATGAGACACTAGGTCATAAATATTGGAAAGTTTCTCGTTATTATGACTTATTACATGGCAATTAAATTTTTATTTAAAAAACTTGGTGGAAACAGGCTTCCATACCATAGCACTGCCAACCAGATATTAGTGTGTTTGACCATTCTCAGCACAGCAGTGACACTGACATTATATTAGCATGCTAGTCAGTAATTGTACCTACAAAGCACACATATATGGTAGACGGACCTGATAAACTGGCTACTGAGTGTTTGTATATATGAATAGGCTGAGTTGCCAGTTTGTTAGGTATGCCGATCTAGCAACTAATAAACTGGCACCTTTTAGAGACACATACAACTCAACATCAGAAGCCTTGTGGTTCCATCGATTACTAGTAAAAGAGCTTCTTGGTTCACTTTACTCAGGCTTGTGTAAGCATGATGATTGCAGATCAGGAGAGTCAGTCTCACAGATACACACAAACACACCGGTGGGACGTGCAGCTGTGCTGGGAGTGCGTGCCCGATGCTCTTCTCTGCAAGCTCCAGTGAGCGGGCAGATCAGTCTTGCACACCTACGGGGCACAGGTGACATTGGGACTGCTACACACACCAGCCTGTATTTACACAAGCACACACACCAGCCTACACCAGCCTTCTCTGTGTGCTCAGTAAGCATTGCTCTTCGTTAGAGAAGAGTGTTTTTAGTGTAACAGTGTGCAGGTTTCCAAAGAGAGGAAGTTTGGCACTGTATGGTTAGGTCATCTCCTGTGACCTGCGTGGCTAATGCGTGTAAGGACACCATTTTAAACACTTTCACTTAATAAGCAGTGGCAGCAACTGTCCCACCATGGCTGCATCTTTGCACGCCGAACCAAACAGGAACGGGAAAGAGAAGCAATTAGGCACGATTGCTACTGCCCCGCTGCTCAAAGAGGGTGCATGCTCACCTCACGCGTACACACGCTGCAACTCGCACACAAACCCATTATCGCTATACTTAATACACAGGGCAAAGAAGTCAAGCATTGGCAGAGGAAGATGGAAAGAGGGGATAAGGAACGGACCAAGTAAAGCAAGGTCAGAAAAACAGGCAGGTGAAAAGACAGAAAGATGAATGGATAGAGGATGTGATATATGCATATCTACAAAGTAGGAATAATGGTACACACATAAAGAGCAGTAGAAGAACCTCCACTATCTCCTCTATATAATAATAATAATGAATACATTCTTTTGTATAGAGCCATGTCCATGTCCAAGGACACTCACCAAATAATAATCACAAAGTGCAAGTAACCCAATACAAAGGCAATAACAATTTGTATTTGCAATTAAAGGAATACTTAGTCAATTTAGGCCCCCCTTTTTGAGCAGCAATTCACTTATCTAAACTTACATTTATTAATTTGGCTGATGCTTTTATCCAAAGTGACTTACAATTGAGACAGGATACAGTCCAAGTACAAAGCTGAGCTGTGGCCTTCTGGCAGTCCTGGGATTTCAACCTTACAATCTTCTGATCACTGGATCAGAACTGTAACCACTTAGCCACCACTTCCCCTTTCAGAAACATTGTGAGCTAAGTCCAGTAGGGGTGTTACATGTTTTTACTTACTGGTAGTCTGGAAACGGCTGCGCTGGAGATTGCGGGCATTGACCTGCAACCTTTTGCTTGCTAAGCAAGTGAGCTACCATTTGAGATAATTCCTCTGTTATCTTATCTACAACAAACATGTAAAATTTAGATTTTGGTGCGTCACATCCCCTAAATAAGTCATAAATGACTGGTTTCAGAGCAAATTCACTTCACAAGAATGCAAAACAATGCACAGGTATCGCAAAGTAGAGAGATAAACGTTTAGGCATTAATGGTTGCCTTCAAGCTTCAAAGACAACCTCATTGTCAAGGAGGAATAATGAAGCAGTTTCCACCCTAATTGAAGAAGGTAATTTAACATCTAAACATTCATTTTGTCCTTCCTTTAACGTCTGGAGCTATTCAGGACAGCACACCTAAATAAATAAAGTGAAGCAGGCAATAGCAATTACGGTGGTTGTGCAAAGAAAGAACAACCCGATGCTAGAGTTACCACAGCAAGCAATTAGAACTTCTTTTTAATCAACTGGATGGCATTTATTTATTTATTTTAAAAAATTATGTTCTGGCGAGACTTCAGACAGTTCACCAGTGCAATTACACCACAGAAGTAGCAACATTTCTCTCACAGCTGCCAGGGATGTTTATTAGTAATAGCAAAAATGAACGTCACACTTGGAGAAATCATAATTACCACCAAATAATTGCTATGAGTCCACACAGAAAGGCGAGGAGAAAACAACATCCCTGTTTTCACGTCTTACTTCTTTTTTTTGTTCTCTTAAGCTAAAGAATATATTCCTGGGTGCTAACTTTGCTCTCTGCTCCCCCAATTAAAGAGTCTATTCAAAAAGAGGCAGGGCTAGAATGCCTAAGCCTCTCAACCCTTCCACATACACAAACACTAACACACATACAAACACACACTCGGCATTAGCAAGACTACTGGCGAAGCTTTTGCTAAAACCACCAATTACCCGAGAACATTTCCTCCCCCTGCTGCCCACTTACTCAGCGCAATGCACATCTCGAGTTAACTAGAGGACACCAGCGCCATTTTTACCTCCCGCCCCCAGTGACCTCGACTCCACCGGTCCATTAAAACACTTCCTCATGTTTTCAATAAATCAGTGGAGGTCGGGGAATATACCACAGCAGAAAACGTGGGTTTAGAACCTGCCTAACCCCTGGACAAACAAAGCGAAAGCTAAATAAAAGCACAATAAACAAGCAAACACGCACGTCTTACCTGGCCGAGTGTCAAGTGCACCGAAATCCAGCGAGTACTTGACCACGTGGTAGTTATTCCAGACGTAGAGCAGGTTGTCCCTGGGGTTGTAATCTACGGCGGCAATGTACTGGTACGAGTTGGGAAAAGGGATGTCCAGGTAGCCATCTTTGGACAGCTCCGTGTTGTAAATGTAGTCGATCCTGTTGCCTGTGGCCTCGCTGTCGTCATCCTCATAGACGCTCCGGAGCACATAGAGCACGCCGCAGATCATGAAGGCGTTGGAGGCCGAGCGCTTGTCGTAGGCTGTATCCCACGTACCCTCCACCCGCAGCGTGTAGGGGTTCAACTGGCTGACCACAATGCGGCCGCTGTTCTGCTCGGTGGCGTAGATCACCCAAAGTCCGTTCTCATCTACAGCCAGGTCCAAGTCTGACTTTCCACCCCAGCGGTAGGGCGACGTGTCATGGTAGTTGGCGCCGGCGATGATGGCCTCACCGCTCTTGATGCGCGTACGCAGGTCGAACTTGACGATGTTCCTTGTGCGCTCCTTGTTGAAGAATAGTGCACCATCGTAGACCACAAAGCCCGTGCCATCCACGCGGTGGGGGAGTTTGTACGTAGTCGTGGGCCGTCCGGCGATGAAGTCCTCCTTGCTGGAGTACTCGGTTAGGGTGTCCGTGCGGTATGGTGTCCATGGCATGTAGTAGATCTTCTCCGAGGCCTGCAGAGGGTCTTTACACCACGCGCCCGACTGGTGATCAGACTCGAACAAGTGCTCACTTTGGTACACGCCCCTCAGGAGACCTGGACATAGGAAGACTACAGGACACACAGGAGGAGAATGAGTGTGAAAAACATTAGTGAGAACGATAGTATGGGGGTATTTCAGAAAGTGAGATAATTTATTTAACTGGTTATTATCTCTGGACAGTCCCTTCACTGCTTAAGACTCTGGCGAAATGAATTAAGCTAATCTTGGTCATCAAATAAAACTGATCGAATAAAACTAATCTTGTCTCGTCAAATACCCCCCTGTGGTGATTTATAATAAAAGAGCAACCCTTAAGTTTCTACTCCCATCTCAGACGCTGATGTGATGCTAAAACGTCTCACATTTACTCAAGCAAAGGTTACGCTGTAAATTTTGATAAATATGGCCAGGCGTCTTATTGGCAGTTGGTCAAGCAGGGCGGCGGCTTTGGAGACACAATAATTATTTTATATTTATTACTATCTGAACATATTCCCCCCCAACGCTAAGCCCAAGCAGATATAGTCAATTTGTGTCATTTTGATTTATATTGCCTGCTTGCTCAAAACTAATAAGAGCCCAGCCCTCTGCTTACAGTTTCTCAGTGGAAGTGAGTTTGCTAGCACAACCGATCTCAATAGTTGTGGATCAGGTTTAAAACTTGGACTGTGACCAAGCCATATGGTTAAAAAGATTACTTTAGAAATACCCTCTAATTCCTATTAATTCCAGTGTCATGTATTGACACCGCATACAATATAATTTAGAGAGAGGGCAGTTAGCAGAGGTTTGTAATTAAATACTGCACTTCTCTGGAATTGGGAGGAGTTGACATCTACTTCTGATTAATGTGTCTGTTTTTTATTGCCTCTGATAATTACAGTTTGAGCAGAGCAGAAAAAGTTGCTGCAGACCCCAATGAACCATGTAACTCTGTTTTTGTCTAACCTTTACTTGCTCTACTTTTTATCTCCAGTTTAACGAGCTATACGCTGCCACCTCCGTTTAAAGCCAATGAACAATGTATAGCTCTGGGAGATTAAAAGATCATGATGTTTCACAGTGATTAGGTCTAAGCAGGGTAAGAAAGAACTTGTCCTCCCCTGAGAATAGTTACCGTTTTGTAGGTATAAGATTCTCACAGAAGGACTTTAAAATGCACAATTCCATGTATGTCCTACAATGCAGAGTAGTCCAGAAATCCTGAAGGTTGGTAACCCAATAACCACATTGAAATTCATTATATATTCATGAGAAATCCTGCTGAATGATCTTTAGTTCCGGAAGATATGACCTTCATTCAGATTCAAAGCACTGCTTCGAGAAGTGGAAAGATATGGGGCAAAGCATTGCTTATGCAGGCATTATAAAGCTTAATAGGATATAATATAGGATGTTAGATATATTCCGCAAAGGCATTAACCATATTATACTGTTGTTAAAATGTGTCTGACAATAAAGTAGAGAAAAATTTACCATTCGAAAATCTACAGTGTCATTAAGGGAATGGGTTCAGTCACCTCTAGAGCTCTTTCTATGAGAAATCAGTGTTTATAAAGGAGTGGAAAGAACATTTTCCTCCATATACTGTACATCTGTGGCATTCAACACACAGTGCACCTGATCTTAAAGGAATAGTTCGGCCAAAAATTTTATGTACACAACTTTTCATAGGTCCAGTGCAAACCTAATGAAGCAAACTTCTGACACCAAATATGTCATGGCTGATCGACTACATTTAGTTTAAGGAAAGGGAAAACTCTGTAAATTTTATTTTTGGCCAAACTTTTCCTTTAAACCCCAGTCCTGAACACACCTGATTCAGCTCATCAGTTAATTATCATGTTCACTCTGGTGTGTTTGAGTAAGAAAACCACTATGTCGCGCAGTCCTGCAAACACCCTCCAGTGTCTGAGCCTGAGAACTCTAGCATAGCCTAATGAGACCCCATGTCCTCAAATTTGGTCATCACTTTTAAAAAGGAACAAGGAGAAATAAAAACACACAGAGGACCATAGTCCAGGTCTCAGGAGGTAGGACAGAGGTAGGACAATACCCACATTTATATTAACATTATAACCATAATGTTGACTGCTGTATGGAAAACAATTAGGGGCCCAGTAGAGGCACGTCCTGAATCTAATCATCCACAGCAACATTAGCTAAGCTAGCCAGCTACTTAAAGCTAAGTATTTAGCTTAGCTAACGTTAATGTTACCTCTCCTGCAGCAGCTGTTTGCCAACCCAGGGAGCACAAAGATGTTTTTAAGACCCAGAAAATAAGTATTTGCCGACATTAGTGGGGCATCTTAATTTTGGCTCGAGTAAATGTTTTTTTATCATCTTTTCAGAGCCGTAGAAAAGACAACTATTGTGGTCATACACAAGCCGTCAAACTTAATATGGGCCAAATCAAGGCGGACCAGGACCAAACAAAAATGACATCTTTTTATGGCTCAGTAATGGATGTCTATGGACGTCACGGGTCAGTCTTTGCTCGGTGGAATGTTTGCTAGCTAGAAACCTAGCTAATGTCAGGTAAACTATTAATTGTGTGAATAACACCAGTAGCCAAATTTGCTAGCAAGCGAGATAACTTCAGGCTAACTATTATATTGTGTAATGTTCGTAAAACCAGGAACCAAGCTGGCCAGCTAGCTAACATTAGATAAAGTATTTCCTTGTGTAATTAAAAACCAGTATTTTATGCTAAGCCATACATCGAGCTATAGAAGAGCTAGGGATGATGTCACATGATCAAGTTTGCGATTGGCTGATCAAATTGATCTTGTTGGCCCAGGGGTGCCGGTCACTCGGCAAAATCAGGAAGCAAAATACCCATTCTAAAACAAGACAAGGGAAGAGATGGGGGGGGGGGGACAACAGCTTGACAGCATGCAGAGTGAAAGAATGAAACGATAGAGAGACAGAATGTATGTACATGGCTGCTTTAGATGATCATTATAGACGTTGTCATTTTGCTCTGATACAGGAGCAGCTCCCTCTAACCAAACCCACTGTCCACTGAAAATGTCAGGGCTGATATCAGACCCAGGTCAAAGGGCCACCACCACTGTAGACACAGCTATATGGGAGAGAGTGTGCAAAATACACACATTTCATGGCAATCTCTTTGGTCATCAATGAAATGTGTGTACTCTTGATTTAATTCCGCTTTTTTGCTGCTAGGTACTGCTCAGTCAAGTGTGAGCTGTATAAATGGCATTAGTGCTAATATCAGAGTGCATGTGCGTCCTCTTACATCCCCATGCCGCCTTGTTTCCTGCCTGACGTCCTTGGCCTGAAGCCTGCACGCATCATCATTATGATGTCATTTCCAATGCTGACAGCTCACTGGTTATTGATTGGAAGATGCAGCTGGTTTAAAATGAGGCGTGTGCATCAATACAGCCAGCTAAACACTGTGGTGTGATGCTATGAGATTTAATACACATCTCACAAACCAGCTCGTATTAAATGTGTCAATGTGAGTTTTAGCAGTGGAGTCAGAGGAAAATCGATTATTTTATAATTACATGAGGTGTATTCGAGAAGACAGATCTCTGGTTTGGGTATTTGTGAATTGTATTGCAGCAAATACTAATAATCTTTATATGTAACAGTCCTCCAGGGCTTGGAAGCGCTATCAAATAGCAGATTTTTTTTTCTTCTAGACCTGTGTGTGTGTCTGTGTCTAAATGGCTAGTTGTGCACACAGATGTATGATGTCAGGTAGCCTATACACTAATATTAAAAAAGGCTTCAGCTAGCATCCTAAAAGGTTCTTTGGTTTGTCCCTCTGGGGGATCCCTTAAAGATTCTATTTGGAATCCTACAACAGAAAAGGTTCCAAGTAAAGCCCTTTTAGAAAGCTAGAACTATGAACAATCTAAAATAAAAAGCTAAGGAACCCTTTTTTTTCTAAAGGTTTATTGATAAATTCAATTAATAATTGAATTTGCTTTGTGAGTGTGGATCAGAGGCATACTGTACATATTATAGACATAGATAGCTAATGGCTTAGCCACCATATTGGTACTCACTTTTCTCGCTGTAAAATGAACGGTTGTCTAGACATGTTCCTTAACAACGCAGATAGAATTAATTTAATTGACATAGCGAGACGTATGTAAAAGTTTTACTTTATCGCTTTTAAAGATCCAAGATTAACTGATGTTAGCTTGAATTATCTAGTGTTACTTGAAGAATCATTAGGGATTTTTAGCTTGTCCCTCTGGGATAACCCTTAAGCGTTCTATGTAGAACCCTACAACAGAGGGTTTCCCTCTTAGAGAAGGTTCCAAGTAACATAAAATACATTATATTACGAAAAGTAAAAATCAGACGAAAAGAAGAAACTTCCTTTAATTGTGGAGCGGTGGCTTTAGTATCGCACAGTCTGTCGCCTTTCTAGGGCACTAATATGAATATATATTGTGCGGCTTGACAGCTACATGGACACCTTATTTGGAAAATGTGTCTGTGTGTGTACCTAGCAGCAAAAAAGGGAAACCAAACCAATCATGGGTGTAAAAATGAGGGTGGGCGTCTATGGACGAAACACATGGCTTTACTGAAAGACTATGCGGGAAGACCGCACACCAGCACTGCAGAATACACTTTCATAAAACAAACGTAAAACATTCACAAGTCATCCATCAACCTTTACATGCTAGCAACCCAGAGAATGTTCTTCTCTTTATAAACCTCTCATGAATGTTTTTACGCAGTGTTTATAAGAGTGTGAAAAAAAAAAAGCTACGGGGTTCTGCAGTGTTCCTCAACAGTGTTACAACGATACAATGGAGGAGAAGAGAGGACATTTCACTTTACCTTTCTGTTCCACTTCTAGATTAGGCATGGAAAAGAGAACAGAAAGAAAGAGAGAAGAAGGAGAATGAATCATCACATTACAGCCATTCGTTCTTCTGTCATAATTAGAGGTCATAAAATAAGTAAGCAAATAAATACATTTGCACAGATATAAACGAGTGCCTCTGCATCCTGTGGAGAGAAACAGAATGTTAAATTTGTACGTGGAGATGAGCCACTGTCCTCGAAGAAGGAGCATTTAAAGAAATCTAAGGGAACGAGTGTAAAAGACTGAGTCAGGGTTAGTGTGATCAGCAGACACATTTAATTTTATTAAAAAAGAAAAGAAAAGAAAAGCTGGATAAACATTCAGAAGTGCACCATATCAAGATGACAAATAAATGACAACATCCATTAAAGTGAGTAAGTGTGTACAGGATTATTCAAAATGTGTATGGAATTAAACTCTAGATGTAGTAGTTTGGTGATCGTTCATTTCCTGTTTAAGTTCACGACAAGCAGAATTTGAATTGAGCTTTTCTCCATTGTTTGCAAATCAGTTAAACTAAAGCGTCTAATCCAAATGACTGGCTCCAGGCCAATCGTCCGACGCCCCCCAAATTTTGCACTCTTTAAACCTGTGTTTAACAGTGCTTAGTGCACAAACATGGAGAAAAATAAATGTTACCTTGGTTTCATGTTTTCCTTGGTTTTATTATGAATACCATGGCACTGTTGAATTCTTGATTATAATTGGTCAGAAAGTGTTGATTAATTTATTATAACAGCACGACTCTGACAGTAGTTCCGCCTGCAAGGCAAATCACGGGTATATACTAATGCGCTTGGTCTAATACGCTATTTAATAATCGTTTCTACAGGAACAACTATACAAAACAAGAACTTGTTTTGCAGACCTTTACAACATCAAATCTAACTTTAAACAGGTAAAATGATGACATGTTCTTTAAGAAAGAAAAATATGTAATCGTTGGAAAGCTTTTGTGGTATAAGCAGAATAAAGCACTACGTTAATTATTTGACGATTTTGAAAACATTATTTGATTTAAAAGCAACTGGACAGGCCACGCTTGTGGAAAACCTGTAGTGACATCTGCAACTTGTTGCTTGCTAGTGTAAATTCAGGGTAATTTTGTGTGTGTGTGCGTGTGTGTGTGTGTTTGTGTGTGTGTGTGCACTCACTTGCCTAGTACTCCTTTATTTAATAAGGACTAACCGCAGTCACCGGTTTACATTTTATAATGTCCGAAAAACAATAGACAGGAAATAGTGAGAGAGACTGACAGCCAGTCCGATATTAAACTCAATGTTGTATATGTCAGTGGAACAATCAGCGGTGTTGCCCTAATGTCCATTATAAAGCACTGAAGGACCCCTAACCTACTTTAATTGACGTCCCACTGAACCATTTATTCCTTTTAAGATTTCCTGTCTGCTGTTTATTTTACACATATCGTAAAGCACTTTGAGCTGAATTTTAAACATATGAATGGTGCTATGACACTATCGCCTTGTGCGTTTGTTTTGGTTTTATGCATACATTATACATTATGAAAAATCCATTTCAACAGCCCTCCAACTCGTATATCCCACTCTGATATCCCACACGTGTTTTATGCATTTTAAGAAACCTTTCGAGTTCCTATTTGTGTTTGATATATATATAAATACATGTTAATTCGTTTTGTGCAACATTGAGGCATTTATTGATTTATTTTTAGCGCTATTAATGATGAACTACCATAGCCTACAACTTACTTTAAAAATAAATGACGCACTTACCACACAACTCTTTTGGGCTTTTTTTTTTTTTTTAAAGCTATTTGAAAGCTTTCTACATCCATACAGAAGTTAAACAAGCGCTAGCTTACTATGAGCATCCATTTTTAACGACTTCAAAGCATTGCGGTCGCCTGAACGCTCTGACGCACTGACACAGGAGGTTGAAAGCTCAGAGTCAGAAAATCCAAAGTTTCCAGCTGTCATACATGCAGCAAACTGTATATCTCTGTCTTGTTATCGGTTTGTTTTCTTATTGTTCTCCCCTCAATGGTTGTGTATCTAAAGCCTCTGTGTTTCCCTTTGTATTGAGAAAGTCCTGCCGTGCTTATCATCAACAATTCGGAACCGTGGTTTCCGAACCTTCACTTTCCGTATTTGACCCTGTCGGTCTGTGTTCTAACCCCTGCTATGGACTCTGGCTATGATTTCTGTATTGCCCTTAATAAACATCTTGCTGAGCACATACACTTGCGTCCTGTGTCCAACTCCCACATGCTACATTATAATAATAATTATTCATATTTGGTGTAGATTCCCATTCAGCAATTTAAAGAGGACACTTCCATTTGTGAGGTGCCTAGTATAAAGACAGCTGCCTTTTAAGGGTACTTATTGTGGACAAACCTTAAGGTTCACACTATTGTGGTTTATTTATGGTTAAAACGCTGCCCAATGAGGACCTATAGAGATTAACACTGAGACATTTTCTTAACAGGATATTGTAATAATGTTGTTAAAGTGATAAGAGTTTGTGATAAGAATTATCGGAGTAGGTAAATGTAATTTCGGCACATGCCTAATAGAAAAGCTAATTTATGATAGGATATTTTTTGATCATCATATCTAGAAGCCATATAAAAATTTGTGTATGTGAGTGTGTGTAGCATAAGGAGTGCAGATGGTGAGATGTAATGGTAGCTAGAGTTGTAACATGGTCATACACACTACCATTTCTTACACACACAGCTACTTTGGCATGCACACACACACACACACCAGACATTAGGTAGAGGCAGAAACTCTCTCTCACTCTCTGTCTGAATGCCCATTTAATTTTTTGGTCTCCACTGCATCTCTCTCTCTGCTGAGCGAGGTAATAGCGTATGCATACACTTATCAGTCCGAGCCTAATAAACCGGCCCGCTGGTCACCACAATGACCACGAGCACCGCCGCAGTTATCAGCTTTGAGCAGTCTCTCGCTTGTCAAAATGGACCAAATGGAATCAACCAATCGAGCGGCAAGGTCACTCCTGTACCAAGAAGACGCGCACACACACACACACACACCGCAGACGATTTGTCACAACCCGTCGAGCAGCGTCCTGATTAAGGAGCCGATAGAAGGAAGAGTCAGGACTCGCAGAGAGAAAGAGGGGAGAGAAGGAGAGAAAGACACACAGACAGAAAGGGAAGCAAGGAAAATTGGATATGAAAAGCTTTTTGACGCTTTCTGAGTATTTAATAAGATTTGGAAGGGCTGTCACTGACTGAGACAGTTATAGACTTAAAGAGTGAGAAAAAGATTTAAGGAATGAGGAGGAGAAGGAGCATTAAAGGCTCGGCCACGGAAATATGAAGTGTAATGCAGCGCTTCGTTTGCTTTCAGTCGATGTCAATTCATCTGCCACTAATGTTTATTGTCTTTCCGAAAAATATTATTAAAATTATATGAATACATCAAACAAATCAGTGCAGATTTCATTTCAGTGGAGTGCAGAAGGATTATCAGACTGTATTTGCTTTTGAACAGTTTAAAATCCTATAACTGCATTCCAATATTAAGGTCAGGTACAACACCCTCATAGACTTTTTTTAATTATTAATATTTTTTAATTTGATTTCCTTTTCATATCAGAATGAAGCTTAACCTGTTGAATGTATACATCAATGCAATACTTTTATTTTTGTATTACAATTTTCTGTTAAAAATGTATTCAAAATGCAAATGCGGCACTAGATTATTAAATATGCATCAATTTGCATATAACAAAAATCGAATTTTCAGCAAATAGATTTTTTTTTGTTTTATTTTGAGAACACAGCCATTGGTTAGACTTTCATATAACACATTATTAAAATATTGTTATTTAATGAAATTATTTAAAAACACTATTCACATGTATTACAAGTACTGTACATATTTTATCTTAGTAAAAACTACTTAAGACATTAAGAAAAAACCTGATGTCAAAGTATTTGGCTTTAAGACCCATGAACCATTGTGTGGAATGCTGAGAAAAACTGCTTGGCGCATGGAAACGGGTCATTTTGAGAAATATAAAGATGACGTCAATAATCAATAGAATCCCAGGAAACAATAATTTTTTCAAGGAAATGTCCAGAGGTGGACTACATAGCATTATGCTTTCAGGAATAAGCTTTATATACACAATTTAATTTGGAGAGATTTACAAATGCCTGTTGAACTGCTAAGTATAAGTACATGTATCAATAATTGGCTACTTCTTTTGACATATTGTGGAAGTATGAAAGTTATTGATGGAAAATATCCAAAAATTAAAAGAAAAATCATAATTTTTGCCTGTGGTGCCTGTCCTGAAAATCCTTTTTTAAACAACAGTACCATGGTAATGTGTATAAATTATACAGCTGACTATATACAGTGGGGTCCAAAAGTCTGAGACCACATTCAAGATCTGGGATTTTTTACATTGTCACTGTACGGCACTCTAAAATGCTGATGCTGAAACTGGATCAGTTGTATCCAAAGCACGATCAGGCACAGACCAAAAGTGAGCACACCATCAGAAGAGCAATACATAAAGCTTTGTTCACTG
>JAOUQW010000031.1:4215428-4227692 GCA_028565825.1 Olivaichthys viedmensis | reverse complement strand
TAATATAAACTCCATTTTGTTTCAGATCCATCTATAAAATGATTGTAATATGATTCTAGTGTTTATGCACTTTAGGTATCAAATCAATTGTAGAAAGCTGTAAAACATCATGTGTCCAGAATGATGATTATGAAAGTTTTATAGCATCGAGAGTGATGGTAATTCAAAACTTAAAAAATGCCTCTTTCTTTGGAAATCTTGAAGTGGATAATTAAAGGAGAAATTTCTATGCATAGATAATTCCAGTATATTATTAATTATTCACTATTATTGAATAAACTTTTTTTTTAATGACTTTTAAATAACTTTTTCCAAAAATACTTTAAATACCAAACAAAACCTCATAAAAAAAGACCTTTTGGTGTGTGGTTTATATTAGATATATTAGCCCTACTACATTGTAGAAGAGTTTAGTGATTGGAATAATGACTTTTCATAAAATATGACAGGTGATTCCAAACTTTAGGGAGTGTATGTCTCCATATCTCAATATAATAAGAAGGTTTCTAGAAATAATGATTTAATATATTAATAAAGTTTATATTTGCCTCACTCTCACACCTCTGATGCCAACAGCATTTAAAGAGAATCTGTGAAAAGGCTTTCTTTACATATACATTACGAACATAATGCACACTCAACCTACATGCACTCTTTTTTTATTTTGCGTACATATCGTATTTTGAATAGTTTTTTCGATGCGTCTCACTGCCTTTAATCAACGTTATACTTGAAACGTAATTCGGCATATGTGTAGTAAGTTTGTTCGTATTCCGGGACTCTCCATGGCTATGAAGAACAATTAGTGCACGCAAAAAGCAAAAACCTCATTTACATATTGTTTCCACCCCCTACTTTGCACATTTAAGGAATTATTCTTTGTAAATCATCCACAACACGCCCACCAACTGCACGCGCAATTTATCCGCTTGCACACGCAAATGAGCACTCTGTATTCGGGATCCTAGTAAATTACACTATCATCAAGGCAACCGTGTCCCTCTGATTCAGCACGAACTGAGCTCTGCAGTTATGCCATATATATATACATAAACATCATTCATTCATTGTTCGTAACCGCTTATACAATTCATGATCGTGGTGGATCCGGAGCCTAACCAGAAAACACTGGGCGCAAGGCTAGAGTCCAGCGTAGAGGGCACGGTAATCCACCCCACAGCATTGCACATGCACTCACTCACACCTGGGTAAAGCTGGGTGGAAACTGGACTAGCTGGAGGAAACCCACATAAAATGTGGAGAACGTACAAAATTTCACACTGACATAAAACAGAGCTCAGGATCAAACCCTGGACCCTGGAGCAACAAGGCATCAACACTACCTGCTGTGCCACCCGTAGAGGAATAACATGCACAATAAAACACTGTGTCTGAAACAGAAGGCAGCTGCCTTGATGCCTTGCTGCCTGTGCTGTCTATGAGGCAGTGTCTCACAAGACAGTGCTTTGATACATACGAAGGTACCTGTAAGGAAACAGTTTGAGACGGTCTTCGAAGGCAGCAAACGCCACAATGTTGCCAAGATACAGGCACACTTTAACGGGCACTAACCCCAAAAATCTGATGGGTTAGATTAAATGAAGTATCGTTGGGAGAAAACAGAACAAATATTCTGTGACCAAAAAAGCCATTTCTTGCTATAAAGTCAAAAAAGAATTACAAATAACTTATTTGTCTATAAACCGCTCCCTCTCGCTGGAATTTTCTGCCGCCATTTTTGTCAACACTTGCTGCTGACAGAGTTGACGCACAGGATTATGGGATATGTAGGATACATGGGATACCAGATGAAGGTATCTCAGAAGGCAGTGTTCTATTCAAACATTCGATTTGGACATGAGTCGATGCCTTCCTGCCTCCAAATACAGCCTGAATGGGCAGCATTTTTTACGTTTCGGACACAACCCAAAACTTACTGAAAGTCTTTATTGTGTATCTGTTTGAATTTGTGCCCATTTTCTTAACTTGTACCCAAGTCACGTTTACGAAACAAAAACCTCATATAGGCTATGGTAAGCTCACTAGATAGGAGTCAGTAATATATAACTAGAAGAAATGGCCAATGACCGACATTCAACAACATTGTGATCTCTCAGTATCACAAATGGCTCATAAAATTAGATTCAAGTTAAAAAAAAAGAAAAGTGCGCATTATCTAATGCCAAATTTCCAACTGCTCACGGCATCCCCGTGTGAAAACTTCACAGCTCTGCTAATTCAGGCTCTGGCGACGCCACCGATGATGTCACTGCCGGGCAGACGGGTTTCAAAAGAGCTGTTTGGATACTTACCAACTGTCCAAACAATCATCGGGCCTAATAGCTTTTTAATCTGTCCGTGTGTAAACGCTTCCACCCACGAGCGTCCCGTCAGGACTCGGCCGGGGTGGGCTGGAGAAACCGAGTCAGACCCGATCGATCTGCTCCGAGGAGGAGTCAGCTCGCCAGGGCCCGTTTGGAAAATGATTTATGATCAGCGGCAGGAATTTCTCCGTTGCTGCCAGAAACCTTGATGTCGGACTTGAGACGGCTGGGGGGAAAAAAGCACCGCGATTTAGAGACTGGAGACAAAAGAAGGCTAAACTAAAGCTGAAGAGAAAGTGCAGCCAAACCAGAGCCTTGTTTACATTGCTGCATGTTTATATTAGCATAGTCTGTGTGTGGTTTATGTGTGTGAACATATATTTAGTTTTTTATGGCTGAATATGTTTAACGGGTCATAAAAAGTTCAGTACGAGCCATGTTGAAAGGAACACACTCCTCTGGGGGCTAAGTTTCCTTTAAAGAACTCGATGTAATCTACTGTAGTAGATTATTCAACAACACACATACACATGTACAGTATGCACCACACAGGACAGTAAAAGAAGGTAGAAGTGTTGAGGACAGAAGCAGGAAGGGCTCATAATAGTGATGGAGTGTGTGTGTGTGTGTGTGTGTGTGTGGCTATGCTAAAACCCAACATAAGGAGTCAAAGAGGTACTTTTGAGTGAAGGGGGTGTAGCAGAGCGACCAACGACATGTGAGCACACCCTCTCTCACACACACAAGCAACCCTAATGTCAGACTCTATAAAAACCTATCTCTCTCTCTCTCTCTCTCTCTCTCATCACATTGCTGAATACCTGAGCAGTTACCATTAGGGAGGTGTGAGACTGCTTTTTAAAGCTAATTGCTGATTCTGGAACAGTGGAGTGGAGGAAGAAAGAAAAGGCCAGAGCACACAGCAGTATATCCTCATAATGAAGCCGGGGCAAACACGGCGAGAGAGAGAGAGGAAGAGATAGAAAGAGAGAACACGAGGGAGCAGCTCAATGGTCTTTCCACAAGAGTGTCTCTGAAGAAATATTGAGAGAAAGAAAAAACATATTTAAGAATAAACGCCTGAAGGAAGTCAAATTAATGGGCATTAATGCGAGATCATTTGTCTCTATAAAAAGAAATAAGGAAACATATCCAGGAACAGGCTGATTAAACTTACATGCAAATTGCCAGGCAGCAAAATTAATCTCATGAGGCAAAAATATTTGATTTATTGCCTCGATTAAACCCATTTGCATCTTAAAATATGACTATTTTTTTGCAATTTTCGTTGTTTAAAAATGACACGCCCTACAGCCATGGTGCCAGAGCCTTGCTTATTAGATCAACTTAATCAGACTGCACGATGGCAAATTGTCTGAGACTCTGCCTCATCGACAGGCTCTTGGGTTTTTAGTGAGCTCTCAAATGCAGGAGGAAAGGCATAAAATGTCCCGACCCTTCAGATTAAGTTTAGTTGCAGACTGCCAATGGAAAATTGATAATGCAGTGTAGTCTAGGCTTAATCAGTGTCTAGAGTACTGGGTCTCAGACTTTAACTCAGAGAGCCCGAGTGGACAGATCGATATGGGGCTCATCAGGGGAGCCTGAGGACATGAGACAGAGACAAGCTGGACGCTGGGGTATTGATGGGCTTCTGCCAGAACAGTATCACGGGCATGCTGTGGGCACTACGGGACTTTAAGGACAAAAAACTTTTGAGCCCGAACTGAAACCATGAAGAGGATTATCATGCACACGGAGATCTGTGTTGTCGGCCTCTGTCTCTTTTTCGCTCCGTTTCTCTCTCTGCTGAATTGAGAATTTTCCACTCTGAAGGATGCACCGTGTTCCAAAAGATAGATGAAGTGTGGGATAAGGTTGTATCAGAGGACAGGATATTATTTATTAAGGCAGATGATTAATACACCGTTCTTCCACTATGACAATTAAAATTGCCTGGAAGACACACATTATTTTAAGGCACTGTTTCCCAGTCCTGCTCCTTTAGTCCCCAAGGACTGCATGCTTTAGTGTTTCTCTACTCTAACAAACCTGACTCTAATCATCAGCTCATTAGCAAGCCCTTCATTAGGTTAAATGAATGTGTTAGAGCAGTAAAATATGCAGGAGAAATAAAAGGACTTGGAAACTGAATAGAACTGAAGGCAGTAGAGTACTATTGACAACGAAAGAATACAATAGGACGTTCTGAGTAGAATGGAATGGAATGAAATGGAAAGGTGTAGATCTGGGTATAAACCAGAGTATTCCAGCCAAGTGTGAAAACGCCCTATGGCGGTCTTACCTGTTAAAGGTTCCTAAAGGGTTCTTTGGATGGTTAATGGTTCTTGCTCTCCAAACCTTGGTTCTAGCCCAAACCTTTAAGGGTTCCCCCAGAGAGACAAACCAAGGATGCTAGATGGAAGACTGTAGGGGTAATGTGGAAACATAAAGACATAGCCAATGTAGCCAACCCAACCACCACACCAAATGGTTCTTTGGATAGTTAATGGTTCAAGCTTTCTACTTGGAACCTTTTCTGAAAAGCGGACCCCCTGTTGTAGTGTTCTACATAGAACATTTTAGAGTAACCCAAGATCAACAAACCGAAGAACCCTTTAGAAGATAGAATGTTTCCAAGTAGAAAGCTTTTAGAAAGCTAGAACAATTTGCCATCCAAAGAACATTTGAGGGAAAAAGGAAAGGAAAAGAAAAGAACTCCCAAACTCTTACTAACCTATAAAACGCTTGTTTGAGAGGAAGAGAAAGAGAACCATGAGAATGAGAGAAAAACTGAAAAAATAACAGGACACGGTGTGAGGTGCCTGATTGGCAGCAGCTGAAGTGTGATAGCAGCGAACCGGTAGGCTACACACACACACACACACACACACACACTAGAGCTGTCATTAACGATTATATTGGTAATCTATTTAATTTGACGATTAATCGAGTAAATCAAAAATTTAATTGAATGACAAAACCGTAGAAATTAACTGTTACGTCTTGAAAAAACGATTACAAATATAAACTCAAATTGTTTACATAATAAAATGAGATATTTAGTGATATTTAGTGATATTTTTCACTATCAAAAACTGGGCTACAAGTGCACACAATACTATTTAGGGCTTTACTGAAAACATACTGCAGTATGTAGCATTGCAGATACCATAGAATTCTGCAGACTTCAGAAAAACAGGAATAAACGCTTACAATGAGGTGGAGCGTTGTAAGACCTTGCAAGAACCTTATTTTTACCCTTCAGTAGAAATAAATTATAATAACAAAAATAAAATATTAGTGTATCCCAAAAACACGCAGACAATTCTTTCAGGGGTCATTTCATTCTTCGCTCGCCGCTACTGAGGGAATCCTTTTTAGTTTATTTTCCTCCGCTTGGTAATATGCTTAAATTCAGTGGGTCGTCTCGTCTGATCTGAGGTCGCATTCGAAAAGTGCTGTGTAAAGGCCCGACCCGGAGGTCGGCAGGGACTGACTGAGGAAAGGGAGCGTCTCCTACGCTCACGGCGTGCAAGTTTTTCCCTTTCTCCCCGCAGGGGAACAAGGCCCCCCGACCTCAGCACGGGCAGCCTGATCGGTAGGAACTCACCCGCAGCCGCGCGCAAGAGAGGAGTCGGAGGGGGGCCGAACCACCTCTCCCTCCCCCACCGCCACGCCCGCACGAGCAACGGTATCCGCTCGCGTAACGAGGTTGGACGGGAAGAAGAGACGGGAGACGGGAAGAACACGGCGAAACGGGGCACCGAAGCGATGACGGAGACCGTCTGAGTGACCGTCAATCAATCAGGCGCGAGTGAAGAGGGAAGAGCCCAGCACTGACTCCCTGTGGCATACGAAGCTTCAAGGCATAAAATATTAATCAAGGATTTTTACTATTCGAGGAACTCGAATAATCGTTTCAGCAGTACTGTATGCCCTTACAAAGTGATGAGATCAGACTGTGGGAAGTGAAAGGCTCTTTGATGCTCACATTACTTTGTGACTCACTGCCATTATTAAAGATCGTTACAAGATCAAACCAAAAAATATAAAACTCAAATAGACAGCTCCGACTGATTCTACAGCTTGGGACTACCACTGTGGGCAGGGTGTCCAATCTCTCCTACAGATCATTTTCATTCTCATTGTGGCCAAACTCATTGAGTCACTCACTTCCAAAGCAGAACTCTTATGACTGCTCTGAAATGAATGTGCTACCTCTTAGGGATAGTGTTTGGCCAGATTTATTGACGTGTAACCGGGCTTTTAAAGATATTAAAGGCATACTACAGCGTTTTTCAACCTATGTAATCCTTATTTAACTCATCTGTAGTTTATTTAACTCATCAGAATTTCCCCATGTTTCCCTGTACTGAGAAAACAGAAAACCTGTTTACTAGAAACTCACTTATAATGGAAGTCTAAGGGCAGTTGTTGAATTCCATCAATAAAAGTTTCTGCAAAACATGTATTTTTGTAGAATTGTAGAATTTTTCATTGATTTTCAGTTTTTTAATGAAATTCAACATCAGCCCCTAGACTTCCATTATTAGTGAGTTTCAGGTAAACTGGTTTTCTGTTTTCTCAGTACAGGGAAATGTGTTGAAATTCTTGTTTGTGGTAATTCACATAGGGTGCAGATGCAATAGATAGAGAGATTAGGTCGAAAAACGCTGGAGTATTCTTTTAAACCTGTAGATGTTTCTTTTTCAGCAGCGTAAACTAATTTGAGTATTTCTGTTCTTGAACAGAGAGCTCCCTTTCCTCAGACAGGAACTTCACTACAGCATGGGGTGCCAGGTAGGACATTCTGCATCCTACACAGCTATATACCACTGCACATTAAAACTTCAGTAATTTAATTTAATAACTAAAAATGTAGTAATTCAATTTAATAATTAGGCTACATTCACAAGGACATTTTAGTATCTGTCAAAAAATGCATCTCTTGCCATTTATTCAATGAAAACAATGTGTTAGTGGTGCAACATGCACCAATGCATGGAAATGCGGGAAAATAACACTGTTGTCCATTTAAAAAGTTCACCAATGTTTAGGTTTTGAGGGAACATGCTCATATGTAACCATTTGTTACCATTTCTAATGGCTGCCTAAACGTCCTAGTGAACTCAGCCTTATTATTCACAGTTTGGTGCATGTTTAGTATGTTTAGGCTTCAGTATTTATTGAAAGCTTCTACACCCAGTTGTCTTTTATTAGGTACACATAGCTCGTATCTGCACTCATTGGTCCTTTTATTATTACTGCTGGGTTGAGAATAGTCCATCAACCAAAATATTCAGCCAACAGTAGTGCTATGGTGCACGACCACTGATGAAGGGCTAGAAGACAAATCTACACAAATTGTGCATGGAAAAAGATGAGCTATAGTCTCTGACTGTACACCTACAAGGTTGACTTAGAAGGTACGTGTGTCATCGTTGCTGTGTCTGATACACTTATACTCGCGGCACACACACATGCTGAAAATGATCCACCACCCAAATAATATCTGATCAGCAATGGTCTGATGATGGTCCCTTTCTACTGATGGATGGGGTAGAGGGGGCTTGACAAATACATAGCAACAGATGGGCTACAGTCAGTAATTGTGTACCTTCAAAGTGCACCCATATGGTAGGTGTACCTGATAGAAGGACAAATGAGTGTAGATATGAGTTGGGTGTACCTAATAATCAGCTGAGTGCAAAAAACTAACAGCTGAAATAATTTTTGATGTTTAATAATGTTCGTTAGTAGTCTAATGTGTAAAACAGGAGGTAAGTAGAACCTTTTATAAAGGTTCCTTTCTCAGAACGTCAGATGTTACTTTAGCAGGTGGAATTCCAGCCAGTCTCATCACTGATGCATCAGCTGGTGCCACCAATCTGGGGTGGAATCCTCAAACAGAATTGTCTACAGAAAGCCTGCCATTTGCAAGTGCAGAGACAAATGACAAGCTGCAAGAGGGAGGCCCTAAGAGCTATATAAAGAGCCTGTCTGACCTGTTGGGAAATTATTGTCCAGGGAGAACTGACACAGTCTCAGTTAAACCAAGCTCATCTGATCCAGTAGGGCTTTATTGTCCTCCAGGGAACAATAACCTGGAATCCGTCCGAACTGGTTCATATGTGCCGATGTCCTCAGCATTAGGATCTCTACAGTGTCCTTCATCCTGTCGACTTCATCCCGCTGTTCCTTTCCATCATGCCTCCCGCTCAACAATCTATGAGAACTGCTCACAGTGTAGAAAAGGTCAGGGTGGCTGCATTCTGCCCAAGGCCGTTCCTCCAGTAATTAGAGGCAGCTTGACCCAACCAGCTGGACTGAAGATCAGTGGAGGGCAGGGTCACTCTCCCTTCCTCCAGGACCTGACTGCTAGTTCCTGGGGATTGAGCTTAGAGATCCCTCCTGTGGAAGAACCTCCTCATCTCACTACACTCACTTCCCAGCCACCTTTACAGCTCAGTAATGGAAAAAGAACAGAGGGAGGTAAGAGATCGACCAAGAGCCTCAGTCAAAACTGTCACCCACTAATCTAACCCAAGAGAACAAAAAACCTCTCGCCTCTCTTTTTTTTTCTTGCTTTTGAAGACCTTTCCTGAACCTTTCCTTCTCTTATGTGTTTGTTTCATTCTGACATAGTAATAAAAACACCTTTTCCTCTTGCTGGGTGCGTGCCCTCTTCCTTTTCTGGCCTGTTTTTTCCTTCCCTCTGCCTGCTGCTCTCCCCCACTTTCATCGATTTTTTTTTTGTGCTTGCTGTTTTGGAGGTATGGATGTTTGGAGGGAATCTCTGGCCTAAAAAAAAAAACTTGATGATGTCATGGTGGCAGTTATTATTTTAAAGCAATGTCCTGGAGTCTCCGAGTATAGTGCTATACAGCTATTATGGTGTTTGAGGCAGAGAAAGATTGCCTTGTTTTGGTAAACCACCATCCCCCTGATGTGTAGTAATGTGTTTAATATCTACTCTGAAATAGAAATGATCAGGGGTGTATGTTTGTGGTAAGCTCAGTCTTGAGTAATGGTAACACTTGGGCTTAAAACATTTTGGCATTCCAGCTAGGGCTGTCATCTGAAGCAGCATCCCACAGATTCACAGACAAATGGTCCAACTCTATTCAGACTGCAGGCTTAGCTGACTCACTAGCATTGATCTTAACCTTGGACCAGAAGCTTGCATGCAAGTTCTCAGAGCAAGAGTGTAGAGTTGTGATCAATTTTGGGGTGTTAAATCCTTGTGCATAGACTTATATGGAAACTGGGAAGCTAATCCTAAGCACTCTTACTTACATGATGCATATGGACACAGATCTGTTGCGCATAGGTCATGAAATACATGAGATTTAGCCACTGTAGGCTAAACCAAATGTTGCTGTGGTGCACAGTGATTCATATATAGCATTAAGTGGCTTAATATGGCCATGTGCATATATAAAAGCAGGGTTGTCCATTAAATTACTTCTTTTTTTTTGTGCAGATAAGAAGCAGAGAAGTCATTCAGAAAGAGGGAGAATGGATCCTGCCTACGAGATCATGGAGGGCCAAGCGGCAGACAGGAGCTCAGAGGTTCAACACTGAATGAAATCAAGGGTCTGGCACTGCCTTAGACAGGCTGTGATAGAGAGAGAGATAGAGAGAGAAACAGAATCATGTTTGTCCAAATGTCTAAAATACTTAGAGTTTGTGCTGAGCCCAGTGTTCTGAACAGAGTGTGTTGTGTAAGAGATTGGACAGAGATTTTCTCACCCTCCTACAAAACCGTCACAAAGAAAGAAGCCTCTAATACTGGCATGTCTCTTTCTCTTTCTTTCTCTCTCAACCTTAATGAACATACACAGGGAGTCTCTGGCTGTACCAACCCAGACTGCAAGTATAGGCTAGTATAGGCTTAATGCATAATACACATATTGTGCATTTCCAAATGGCCCTTTGTTAACAGGGACATGATTCCTCATTAAATTACAGCTCAGTACGTGAGTCACACTTTTTTATCTGGTGCGGTTATTCACATAGCACTTTGATACCGCCATCTCTCTTCTACAAGAAGAGTACAAGTGTAAATGTATGCAATACAAAGCAAATGTTATGTGACATATGTGACTCTCTTGTAGTCAGATGAGAAGAGCAGGTATGAGCTAATGGGCAGCTGTGGGCAGCAGAGGAGCGCTGACGATACTGAAGGTGAGCAACCACACGTTTCCTCTGTCTCATTGGAAAACAGACTTATGTCAATACACCTGTTTGTCTGATTATGTTTAGTTGTGTTTTGTTATGCCTGAGTACGTGTGTATGTGTGTTGTTTTTTTCCAACATGTACTTCTACACATCTAAACATGGTAAATTGAGAAAAGCTGGTCCACATGGCTCAGAAGTATGTTCTTTCACTTTTAAAATGAAAAGAGTCACAAGTTTGTTTTGTTTTGTGTGTATGGATTTATGATCAGATGCAGGTTTGGGATTAAGTTTACGGTTGCTGTTAAGGTTAGATTAAGGTTCAGGATAATGGTTGACTTTAGACATCACATCTTTTGTAGACAATATTGTTCAGGTTTAGAATTGGACAGATTCAACTTCTGGTATGGTTCTAAAGGAGTGAGACGTGATCTCTTCTCACATTAGCACATTTATAAAATCGCCAATATGTCAAAATCTAAGCGCTTTGTGTTCGATTAGCTGAATTTGACAAGCCTAATCACCAGGGTAAAGCTAGCAACCTCCAACCACACCTTATGGCAGCTAACTTCAAGCTAACTCCAAAGAAGTCTTTGACCATTTGTGAAGAAATTTCTGAAGAAATCTTCAGAACAGAATTTTTTTGTTGAATAACATTAATTTCACAATTCCAGCATTAGCACCCTCAGCTCTAAGATTCTAGACATTGAGACAGTTAAGGGGTGCTGACCAGCAGCTCACTAAGCTTCAGTCACTCTGTAAATCTCTGGTATCAGACAACAAGCAGCTCAAAGAAAAGGTGGTCGATCTAGAAAACTGGGGAAAAAATCTTCACATCATTGGTATCTTCGAAGGAGCCTTACAACCTACCTCTATTAGCGCTTCCCTTTTCTTCGAGTTGCTCGGCTCACAGAGCTCAGATTATTATTCCTCAAATGACATTATTACCGCTTAAAAAATCATAACTGCTTTTAATATTTTTAGGTCTCTATATAAATCATATTGGTTTTAAGGTTTCCCAAATAAATATTTTTCTTTTTTTCTCAAGATTAATGCTATTGCCAAGGTCGAATTAGAGCTGCCCCTTTCCACCAGAGAGGTTACGTAAGATGCAAAGTGGCAAAATCCCAGACCCAGATGGCTTTCCTAATGATTTCTTCAAGAAAGTCTTCTGGAAACTCTCTGTTCTTCCCGCAGCTATGTTTGATGACTCTTAAATTGGATATGTTTTCACCTTCCCTTCACCTTTTTAATTATGAAAAAGGATAAAGACACTCTGGACTATGGATCCAATTGCCTAGTTAGTCTTCTTAATGTTGACATCAAAATCTTAGCCAAGTCCTTCATGACTCAGATTTGTTTTGCACATCATTCTTACTGATCACACTGGTTTTATCAAGCGCAGGTGCCCTTCTTCAACATGAGAAGGGTCATAAATATTATGTATTCCACATCCGCCTCATTACCTTCATAGATTTTGCATTTGATAGATGCTGGAAAGGGCTTATATTGCATTCAGTGGGATTATTTTTTATATACAGTGGGGTCCAAAAGTCTGAGACCACATTGAAAATCCAGCACCATGTTTCACTGTTGATCTCTCTTCTTTTCGTCTCCTTACATAAACTCTTCTGTTACTGCCAAAAATCTCAAACTTGGATTCACCAGTAAATAGGACTTTCTTCCAGTGATCCACTGTGAAATGCTGGTATGTCTTAGCCCATGCCAAGCGTTTGGCCTTGTTTCCCTTCCTGAGAAG
>JAOUQW010000031.1:4174654-4185019 GCA_028565825.1 Olivaichthys viedmensis | reverse complement strand
TAACAAACGATAGCGGGGGAGGGGTTAATCAGCCATCAGATTAAAGAGGTTTCGATCAGATTCGATAGGTTTCGATGATTTTGGCTAAAAAAAATTAAAACATTTAAAAAAGCTTTATTACAAACCCAAGCAGCTCTCGACATTAAACTGTCCTCTCCTCCCCTCTCTTTTCCTTGCCCCTTCCACCCCAAGACCAGAAGTGACATTTAAAAGTCATCATCAACACAACCCCAACAGGCCACACACACACACACACACACACACAGCACCCCAAGGGCCTGGCCTTCATTATCTCACACAAAGAGAGAGAAAAACTGTCGAAATAAAGGGCTCAGAAGAAACAGGCCCAGGGATTTACCGTCCTCTCTATGTGTGTTTGTGCATGTTGAAAGATGGACCACAGAGGATTGATGGCTCTGTTTTAAGACTCTGTCTGCATTGTGTCATGACTGACAGCCACAGACAATAAGAGCGCAGGCCTGCCTTTTGTCCCTTAACCACTCAGTTTAAACAGACTGCAGCAGGAATGTGGCTCTCGTTCACACCCATCCCACTAAAGACCCTTCAAAGAGCGTCCCGCATCAAACCGGACATCATATCCGCCGAACTCAACATACAACGAAACTCTTTTGCTTTTACAGTGGTACACATGTGGAAATATTCTTCTTAGAAATCATTCTACCAGAGTATATAAATGCACTGCAATTCAAAGAACCCTTTTTTATCAACTTCAAATCACGCAAATAGTCAGAATTACACATAAAACCAATAATATAATGCGCATTAAACTAAGAAGATAACACATGTCAGCAGTGACAGAAGACTAATCAGTTTGTCCTTCTCATTTTCTCCCAAACCTGAAATCCCTGCATATGTTACAAGTTTTGAAACTCTTGCCTTTAAAATCCAGCATGCTGTAGCTTTGTCTCTTTACGTTCTAAATGCATCACTATGTTTTTAGCCATTTATTTATCTGTCTGCTAAACATTTTGACATATTTACACACCCAAGACCTTGAATAGAGGAACATATTTAAACCCTATATTTGCCCTTAGTTTAAGGCAGTGGTGGCAGTCGTGGGTTCAAGCCTCAGCGCTGCCACTGTTGGGCCCTTGAGCAAGACCCTTAACCCTCCCTGCTCTAGGGGCACTGTATCATGGCTGACCCAGCGTTCTGACTCCAGCTTACCGATATGCAAAGAATCAATTTCACTGTACTGTACTTGTATATGTGACAATAAAGGTGACATTATTATTATTATATTTAAGTGACCAAAACAATTTGTTCCTGTGGGTTTTTAGCAAATTGACCAAATTAAATATAAATCTAAATATAGGTCTTTTTTTTGGGGGGGGGTCTGTATTACGTGTGACGTTTGGTATACAACCACAATAGATGTCTTTCCTATATGTTCGCAAATAGGTTTTAAAACGTTTCAGGCCGAAATCTAGACGGCCCGTTAGTGTTTGCAGTTGTTTTAATGTTAGAAGGTCAGAGAAAGAGAAAACGCCGCACAGAACCAAGTGTGGTGAATCCCACTGGCTCATTCGAGAGCTTAAACTCGAAAACAAATGGTGGCAAACATTATTGCCATATGTCAGTACAGCAATTTGAATCAGAAAACAATGCACAAACTACAAAAAATCTCGACCTTAAACCGAAGATCATGTGGTTATGACCTGTTTTTGATTTGGTCAGTCAGTTTTTAATGCTTTTTTTTATTATTTTTTTTAATGAAGAAACCGAACTTGGTTAGATTTTTTTTTAAAGACGTCCCTGTCACAGAACAACATTTTCTGACCTGATGTGCAGATTTCGTTTAGAATTTGTCATGGTGTGAGTTTTTCGTCCTTCAATCCCGCGTCCTGTGTTCTTTCGTAACTGTATCAGGCATTTTAACTAAAAAGGAACCTTTGCAGGCATCGCGGTTGGGACACGCTTCAGTGTCTTCATAGGTTATAACCTTTAGCATTGCACACATGACATTTGTTTATTCATTACTGCTGGCTAGCTTAATGATATACCTGAGGACGGATCCCAAACTGGCGGCAGATATATATATATATATATTTTTTTTTTTTTTCTTAACACAATATAGACTATTGTCCGGTGACTACCTAAAGCTTGCTACATTAGCTGTAAGAGTCATGTTGCATTAGCTAGTTAATTTTTCATCATAGAACGTCTTCTGGCAATCTACCAACATGCACGCCCATTTGTAAATGTAATGTTACTCTTTGGTCGGAGTTTGGTCTGCCTCGTCATGGGAGGGTCTAGGGAGCGACTTAATGATTGGAACGCAATGACTGTTTCCATCGTACTGTAAGTTTGTGCTGAAATCAAGTTTATGAAACACTGTGTAAAGGCCATAGCACAGCCTCTGTGCTTTCTCAATGCCTCAGTTTCCATATCAAAAGGGATAACCAACTACTTTTGATCAGAGAATCATCATTAATGAATTGAGCAGCTGAACGGATTTGTTATCGGACACCTCTTTGTTCGCCACGTCGGTACGAGGACCACCATGGGAAGGTTTAACATTTTTAGTGCGACATATTGTAAAACTGTCAAATCAAATCACATCCAGAAGGCTGGTAAAAAATACACACGGTCAGCATTATAATTCATCGCTTTCTTTCTCTCTAACTGGCCACAGGAGTCCATATGAAATAGTGAACCGGATTTAGATTCTCTTAGGCAACGTTAAACATATGGAAGCCATATCTGACCCATGATCTGCTGCTTAGAACGGGTTTCTCATTTCTACCTTTTTTTTTTTGCCATAAAGGCTGCAAAGTCATAAAACAGAGAGACCGAAAGACAAAGAGAGAGAGAGACTAAAATTGTGTGTGTGTGTGTGTGTGTGTATGTGTGTGTGTGTGTGTGTGTGAGAGAGAGACAGTTTAAGCTCATTAGACAGACATGGTAAACACCGTCTTTACCTCACACTGCTGTGTTCACAATGAATGGCAGAAAGCGAGTGAGTGTGTGGATTTGTATGACGAGTGTGTAAGACGAATTAAGCTAATCAGACAGACACGGTAAACAGTGTCTTTACCTCTTATCGCTACATTCACGCTGTTCTGTAGAGACAGAGTGTGAGTGAGATCTTGTGTATATGTGTGTGTGTGTGTGTGTTAGGAGTGTGTAAGCCAGTTGAAGCTCACCAGACGGGAATGATAAACACTGCCTTTACCCCTCACCGCTGTGCTCAGTGTCCTGCAGAGGTGCTGATTAATTAACGCATGAATCAAAGTGTCCTGATTATAGTGGAAGCAGAGTCGCCAACCTTCTCAAAGCTTAACAGTCCACCAGCTTGGTTGTTCAAACATCCGTCTCTCTTTCACTCTCGCTCTGTTTCTCCAGGAACCAGGAACATTCTATAGTGTGTGCTTTGGGGTGCACTCTGACAAAAAGAGCCCTTTAAGGGTTCTTCAAGGGTTCTGTAGACACTTAAGAGTTATTAGCTTCCTAAAAAGGTACTACTTGAAAGCTTTTCTGCTTGGGAAAAACTCTGATGCTCTACAAAGAAGCTTAAAGATTTCCCCTAGAGGGACAACCGAAGAACCCCTAAGGGTTCTACATTGAAACGTTTGGGTTTTTTTCCTCAAAGTTTAGTTGAACTATCTAAAGCAGGACTTCTTCAGGGGTTCTTGGATAGTTAAGTAGCTTCCTAAAGGCGTTCCACTTGTAACCCTCTGCGCGTTCGAATCCAGGCGATGCCACAGCCATCCGTGGCCGGGAGTCCAAGAGAGCATAATTGGCCCTGCTCTCTTGGTGGGAGGGATGGCAGAGCGACACCAGCCAATCGTGGGCGTCTGTGAGCTCATGCATATGGAAGTGGACGGTTGGCGTTTTCCACTGAGCGTGCAGGACTGCCCTGTGACGTTGCATGAGTGAGCAGCAGTTCGAAAAAGATGCGGTGGCTGGCTTCATGTGTCTCAGAGGAAGCACGTCTTAGCATTCGCCCTCCCCGATTGGTGGCTGTCGTGCGATAGGAGAGAACTAGCTAGTGGGAATTGGAATTGGCAATGACTAAATTGGGAGAAAATGGGGTAACAAAAAACAATAAAAATTTGATAAGAGCAGTCTTTATGACAGCAGTCGCCTGTTGGAATAAGCCTTTATAAATATCAGTTGTCATGTAGCCCTACGCACACTACCATTAAGTAAAGTGTTACCAATGTCTTTCTCTCACTCTTTCCCCTTAATATATGTTATTAGTGTCTACTACTTTAAATATCTATCAAGATGAAATCATTTGTACTTTGCCTACACTGTGACTAGTGTTTGTAGGATCCTGAGTACTTGCACTTACTCCAATTATCGTGTTTAATTGTGTCGCTGTTGTTCCTACGCCTAATACTGCCTCACTTGCAAGTCACTTCAGATAAAAGCATCTGCTGAATGAATAAAAAATAACCGTAAATGTATTTCTCCGTAATACCATCATGATTTGTCTTCTTCGACCCAACATTCATGTCTG
Source organism: Olivaichthys viedmensis (assembly GCA_028565825.1). Taxonomy (NCBI): domain Eukaryota; kingdom Metazoa; phylum Chordata; class Actinopteri; order Siluriformes; family Diplomystidae; genus Olivaichthys; species Olivaichthys viedmensis. The sequence goes on along the minus strand of JAOUQW010000031.1, from coordinate 4,180,533 downwards.
CCTTCTTCTACTTGAATACATTCTTTCTTGCAGCCCAAAAATGCATGCTTGACCCTTGCTAATCAGGCTCCTCTGATTGGTTATTTAACCGGACCCTTGAGCTGAGAGACGCTAATCAGCCTCTATTGACTAGATCCAAACAACCTCGCGAGCTCGTCTGGAACCAGAGACAGCAGGAGGGGGTGATATTTTGGTCCGCCTGATTGCTGAAAGCGACGTGACAGGCCTCTCACACTTGACTGATAGCTTCTGATGGCTTGACCAATAAACCAGCTAAGCTAATTAGCTTCAATCTGTCTGCCGAACTAACTCTGGTTTCATGCCCTCTCATTCCATCCACCATTCCGGCATTGATGTTTCTGAACATCATGGCTGGCACCGAAGTGAGAGCAACCTTCCGATGGCTCCGAGACGCAGGAACACATGGGCCTCTTCAGTCAGTCAGAGGAAGCAGGATGGAAATTAGCCTAGCTCGTCGGGAGATTAGCCGCCAGAAAATCGGGTGAATAGAGATGCATGAGCAGGCGTGTAGGCAATGATTGTGTGAATAATAATTTAACAGCCGTGGATCGCACCTCGCCTCCGCTAACTTAGAAACGCACGTCTCCTGCTAGGAAAAAAAGCAGGCTAAATTTACTCCGACAATAACCCAGTCTGTCTTTTTCTTTGTGCTGGCGCAGCTAAAAGTGAGGAAGTTTCATGATGAGGTAACCTTTAGGTCATGGTGAAACAAGGAAAGTTAACCAATTAAACGATTTAAAAATAATTTCGCTGATGAAATTTCAAGTAAGCTGCAACAATTTTTTTACAGATGTGTTATTCTAAGTGTGAAAAAGGTTCATCATTGAATGCATTTCTTTATTATTTATGTAAAAATGCATGTGAGATCTAAAATGTGTTAATGCTGAAAATGGTTTATAGCAGATGTTTCTGTAAAAAAATCAATCAACAGAATCTTTTATTTTTTATGAGACACAATATTGCACCCCTATGGTCACAGTAGCTGCAGTGGTGTGTGTGTGTGTATAGAGATTGAGGGGGTGTTGGCAGTGGTCTTCTCTAATGTCTGTCTGACACTGTTTGGCAATTTCCCCTCTTTTCATCTTCCTTTTTCATCTCTTTCTCTCTGGCTCTCTTTCTGCAGCCCTTTTAGCTCCACACTGCTGCAGGAACGTTATCAGCCAAAACTAACACCACACAAAGGCACGCGTGCACACACACACACACACACACACACACACACACACATCTACAGCCCTCTGAGTGAGTCTGCCTTGACTTTTAACTGCCTTGGACACCACTCAGAATTGAATTGAGTTCGTCTAAACAACAGGAAAAGATGATTTCTTTTTTCAAAAAAAAAAAAAAAGGAAAATAAAATTGTTTTCGCTCTCACACACACTACATTGGAGCCACACCTAATTTTGCTCTCACAAATTCGACACACATGGGGGACTGGTATGTGAAATATCCCTAATCAACCGATTGTCCAAACAGGGGTGCAATTATATATTTACACAACGGTGTACCAAAAATTTAATAGGAATAAGACTGCCACAAATCCTTTTGACAAAAGCCCAGATTATCCAATTACATCAAGTGTTTAGAAGCTTTATTTATATCATAGCTTGCACACATTTTGCTGAACAGTTATATAAATAACGAACACCAGTAGAATATGGAATTAATACAGACATTAAGAAAGATTAAAGTAACATTACGGCACTAATTAATATCTAGAGTACAAGATTACAGTTGCATTCTGAATCAGCGAGATTGACCAGAAATGCAGTTTGTGTGTTTATTCTCAGAGATCGGGGAAACATAAAAGTCATTGATGCCCTGCAAAATTATCAGGCAAAAAAAAAGGAAAAAAAGATTTGTCCTAAGTTCTAACTGATCCCACAGCCAGAACCCAGCATTCAAAGAAACCCTATACTACAACAACCTATGGTTTATGCTCCCTTCAAAACAGGCTTCGAAGCCCTCGGAGACAGGCACTTCGGAAAAGTCACTCTCCGAAACAAAAACAGGGATTAGCTAGAGCATTGACTCCTGCTGTGACATGATGACAGCCTTTTAAGAAGAACTGCAACATCCTGGTCTCCATCTACGCATGCCTCTGTCAAATGTGTGCTTTAACCTGTTTCTACTTCCTTTTTTCTTTTTTCTTTTTTTGATTGACAGCCTGCAAATACCTAGGCACTCAAATATCCGACATGAAGTTTAGACACTCAAATATTGACCTGAAATTTAGACACTCAAATGTCCGACCTGAAATTTAGGCACTCAAATGTCCAACCTGAAATTTAGGCACCCAAATGTCTGACCTGAAATTTAGGCACTCAAATATCTGACCTGAAATTTAGACACTCAAATATCCGACCTGAAATTTAGGCACCCAAATATCCGACCTGAAATTTAGACACTCAAATATCCGACCTGAAATTTAGACACTCAAAAATCCGACCTGAAATTTAGGCACTCAAATATCCGACCTGAAATTTAGACACTCAAATATCGGACCTGAAATTTAGACACTCAAATATCTAAGCTGAAATGCACAATGCAGGCTAATCAAATGCAGGCTTGTAATTTACATGAAAAAGGCTGATATAAATTACTGCTATAAATTTGAAAACTGCCAAGATTCAAATTAAGAAGCAAATCAAACAGATTAAATTTTTTTCTGTAGTTTACTGATGACAACGTTTGTCAACGTTTCTATTTGCATTGTTTTCGTAAACCTGCATCTGCCTTTGTGTGTGTGTGTGTGTGTGTGTGTAGTTGGTCGGCGGTTTCACACACACATTGCAGAAGCTATAAAATCACTGTCATGGAGCAGAAAGCGTGTTTAGTGTCGGTCTGTTTAGACATGCAGTTTTGTGTGTGTCTGAATAATATGTCAAAATTCATTTTCCTATTCATCACTCAATAACGTGTGTGTGCGTTTCTCAATCCTGACCATCTTTAAACTCGAAAAAGTAGGTAGTGGCATTTAAAGGAAGAATAAACACCAAGGACCTGTCGGCCCGTCCCTGACTTACTTACTCTCATAACTACATACTTTTTCTATTAGCTTCACTGTCGTTACTGAATCATTCATATTAGTTACCGAATAAAGTGCTTTAAGATGAATAACTGAATAATAAGCTTTCATGTTCATGCTTCGTCATAAGTACTTCTCAGAATGGCCCAGAACAGGAGGTGGCTCTTAGCTATTTCCTGGCTGTCCATCAAACAAGAGGTAGTAAACAGGAAGTAGTGAAGGGTGAAAGTGCACGTTTTGTCGTTGTCCGTTGAAACAAAAATGGAGGTGCAGTTCATCAGAGACAAGGATGTTGCAGGTTTTGGTGTGACTGTATAAATTGTAATATACGAGGATGACGAAACAGAATCACACCATCTCTGAGAGTAAGTGTTGGGCCAGATACTTAAAAATGTATTTAGCTAAGCTACAATTTACTCTACTAAAAAAGTCCCTGAACACTGACTCCATAAGAAACGGCTTCACTGCATTGACTTGAAAGAGAAATGTCTCCAACCAATCAGAAATAGGTAACTCGGTAGACATTAAGAAAATGAAGCAATGTAGCGTTTATCAATGTCACTCTGCTGCTTGGTCGATAACGATGCTACAACAGCTTAAGAGAGGCGGTCTCGGTCCTAGTGTAGTTCGACTGCAGCGAGAGAGCGATTCAACCCTGAATCGACCTAACTGCAGGAAGTGAACCAAACATGCAGGCAGCATTATTTTTTTTTTTTGATGCGAGCTGCTAAACTGACCCGCGAGGCGAAATCTGAGCCAAAAGTCAGAGCTGAACTGCTGCAGAACTACGATGTGTTATGGATATTTGGGCCAAAGAACAAAGCAGAAAATAAATTCTGGATACTGTACAGAAATTGCTTTAAACTAGTTATTTCTATTATTATTGAATTATTTATTTAGTACTGTCTCTGTGTTCTCCGTACCCGGTTGATTTTTGTGATTTCTACGCGCGCTTGCCAAAAGTTTGTTTATCTTTTTCCGTTTTCCAAGTACGTTTTCAACCCCGCCCCTTCCCACACGCCCCTCAGCAATGTTTTTTGCTTTTTTGTTTAGTTGTGTGCAAACAAAATCAAACAAAATAGCAAACAAGCCAAAAATATCAATTTCATTCCGATTCGTTCTCGCCAGGCGAATAGGTCTAATAGATGAGAAAGCGCAATGAGATACGATGTGTGTTTCTGGGTTCAAACAAACGTAAAAAACTTTCAGTTCTGGGTCTGAGCAATGGCGTCGCAAGGAATTATGGGACTTTTAGTTTGCTCTCCGCTGGTTAGTCACCAACCAATGCATCCTCGTTTTTTGGGGAGGATCAAGAACACTTCCGGGTTTTTAAACTGTTCTCGGCACTTGCGTTCTTGAGCATTGGAATGCAACTTAGGCATTAAAAGATGATGTCAAGCGAGAACACGAGGACACAAGAACACAAAAGAACGCATATTGAGAAACACCCAATTCTCATCAATTCCCACCCATTCATACGTCACTTCTGGTCAGTCGCTATTGGATGTTACTTTCTAAATAGCCCCAAAAGGCTTCATGAGCCTGTTCGGGAAAAAACTTAAACCAGCCTTGGGGGACAAAAACCAAGCAGAGTGCCGAGACTGTGTCTCTCTCCCTCTCACTCTCTCACTAAGCCTCTCCTGGCAGATCTGACTCCTGCTGATATTTCCAACCAGCCTCTCATCCGACAGTTACAAAGGCATGATTTGATACCAATTACGGCTCAAAGCCCTTCACATTTACTTGCATAATACAGACCAGAAATTAGCCATAGATGCAAATTAAACCTGATTTCATGTGTAATCGTGGCTCTTTTGTCACAGCGAGCATCCGATTCGAGGGCCGATATGCAAATGCTTCTGGCTGTCACTTTACTCGAGTGCTGCCGACAAACTAATCTGACCCATTTAGAAAACAAAGGCTGGAAAATAGAACCTCCAGTGCATCTTTTTATCCTACAGAAATGTGGAAAAAAGTGGAGAGATGGAGCACTGAAGGAGGAGAGAGGCATTAAGGGGTAAATCAACACACAATAAAATTTTGAGCTGTAAACACTCTTTAGCCGCTCATTTTGCCCCTTGTTTGCAAGATTGACTGTTGACATTGCCATAGTGTTATGTAGCTAGTTAGTAATAGCCATCTAGTATAGTATTTTTATAATTGTTCTATTCAAATTGTAGTTTTTTCTATTTAGTTTTCAAATGAGCTTTGCTAGGTATTTGTGTTGTTGTGACAGCACCACGATCCTGCTTTCCCCACTGATCTGATGAAAGCTCGACACCAACTGAGACACCAACCAAACCCTTACATTTTACACCCCAAAAAAAATACCTTGAGATTAATTATGATCCCTTTCACCCACCCCTTTACAGTCACCACACACTATGTCCCGATTCTGCACACGCTTGCGACCTATCCCCTAAGCTGCATTTTTCAAATCTGCGGAAAGGGCGGGGACTAGCACAAACCAAGGACTCCAGCTAATAACAGAGGCCAACTACACTCATCTGGACTCAATATTCTCCACACTCTAAAATACAAGATTGTTCAACCACAACCGTGCTCTACACCCACAGCAAGATTAACTCCCATTAAGCTCAGGACCCACAATAATGTTTTCCACAATAAACAAGCCTCTGCAGCCACTCCACGTCCACATCAATACATCCACAACTGACCAATCAAAAGTCTCCCCCCATGCTCGGTTACTGTTTAAATGAATGAAATGAAAAATGAAATGAAAGCTTCTTTAGTGTCACATATACATATACAAGTACAGTACAGTGAAATTTGATTCTTCGCATATCCCAGCATGTTGGTAAGCTGGGGT
>JAOUQW010000031.1:4111820-4133381 GCA_028565825.1 Olivaichthys viedmensis | reverse complement strand
GCTCTGTACTATACAAATATCAGTATAATCATATATGCGTAAGTGCGCCCTCTTGTGGTGATTTTATGTTGACCCTGTATTTGATGTGGAACAACCACAAGAGGGCGCTCTTACGCATATATGATTATACTGATATTTGTATAGTACAGAGCGCCCTCTGGTGGTGATTACTCAGGTTACTGTGTTGCTGGCAGGTACGGAACAATTATGGATCCATAACAGGGTCAAAACCAGGCACATGGGACATTATTGTATTGGCCTAGTAGTTGCTCTATAGTTCCTAATACTGTGGAAATTTGTTTAAAAAAAAAAAAATCCACAATACTACGATGATTATTTAAATCAACACGAGTGAGATAGGACTGAATAAATTGCATTGGAGTAACAGACCCATCAGAGCTGTGATTTGAATCGGTGTGTCAAGGTTTACGTCCCTGCAAAATGATATTCACAAATGGGCTCAACCTTGCAGTTCTATTTCAACTGGTGTAGGGACATGTCATTTATTTAAAAAAGAAAAAGAAAAACTCATCACTGTGAAGGACTTGTTGTAAATGTGTAAGTCAACCAATGTAGAACCGTCCTTAAAAAATATATATATTCTAAATTGACTCGTGCAAACTCGAGAAAATGCCTACGGAAAACTAAAAGTTTAATTATTTCCTTTAGGAAATAAACCATTTAACGAATACCAGGGAGGAAAAGCGTAACATCTGTAATTGTATATATAAAAATATATACATAAAGGATAAATGGCATAATCAAGGCAGCATCCAATCAGTTGCTCGTTGCGAAGCAGTTTAATGTAACCGTGTGATATTATTGGTTGTTTGTTTACTGCCTCACTAGGATTATTCGATATTCAGGATTTGGTAATGTTAATCTTTTTCTTTTTCAAATTCACCAAATGATTAAGAAAAGTACCAGCCAACTTTCTTTTGTTTTGCATCTTTTTACAGCCCAGTGTAATAATAAAAAAAAAAGCCCAGTTTGGCAGGAAAACACCAAATCTAGCAACACAGATACCCAATGAAATCATAATCCGATATACAGTATAAAACCTAATTATATTTTATATCCCCCCACCTGTCAAAAAAGCTACAAAAAGAACAAGCCACAAATCAAGGTGTTTCTAAAGCATGTTATTTAAAATCTTTAGATATTTACATTAACAGACTGGTCAAAATTGTAAGAACAGAGTACATGAAACTGTTCTGATGAAATCTCTTTGAAACAGACATATACATAATGACTACAGTATTGAAGAAAAAAAAAAAAAAAAAAAGGGGGAAAAAGAAAAAAAAAGCGGACTTAACACTTGGATAGCTACAGAACATCAACCAAATGAAGCACTGTACAAATATAAAAGCCAGAATAGATTATGTACACAGAATCCACTGCTGCCCTCATGATGATTTGTACACGATGGATTCCTTTCATTTCGGTTTTGGTGTGTGTGTGTGTGTGTGCGTGTGCGTGTGTGTGTGGGGATGCTCCGCTATTCACACAGATTACACGGATACAGATACATAGACATATATACAAACGTGTAAGCGTATTCGCGCGTGTGAGCACACGTCTGAATCGCAGGAGGCTACGGGAAAGGTAGCGAAATGCAACACCAGAACATTACTTCCAAATACAGAACATTAAATAAAAATGAGTAAATAAAAGGTTCTTTTCTTGTGTGAAAAAAAAAAAAAGAAGAAAGAAGTCGTGTTTATATAAAAACTATCGTTACTGGCACAAAATAGAACGTGCTCTGATTTCTTTACAAGTGGAAACTTCTCGCTTGATCGTTGGTTCGTGCAGTCTTGAGGATGCCGATCCCTTTTTAAAAACGTTTTGCATTTACACACGTACACAAAAGTCTCGATGTGCAACTCGCCCACGAAGTCGGAGCTTCCGAAACAGACGAGGGGAGAAACAAAAATACTTCACCTCATGCAAACGTATGAACAATTAAATAATTATGAAAAAGAGCGTGTAAGTTTTGTACAAGTCCGAGCTCCGAGGCTGGTTCGGAGGTGCGGGTGGCACCAGAGGGGGGCGGGGCTAAGGAACGGGGTTGTGGTGCAGCACTGACACTTGGTGGATCTGGGCAGTGGGTTTAGTTAGCGGCTCCCCCTGCTGGCCGGGGCTGCACACGATGCTGCTCGCTCCCTCTTCTTCTTTGGGCTGCTTGCTGGCGAACTCGGTGATGCTGAAGACGAACTGCAGGCAGCCGAGCTTAACGTGGCTGCCGTGGTGGAGGAGCGCCGTGCCCTCCCAGCCTGCGCCGCTGCCCCCGATCAGGCTGGAGCCGCTCGCCTTGCAGCCGCACGGACGGAGGTGCGAGTCCTCGGCCTGGCTGCTCATCACTCCGCCCACCTCGCCGCGGTCCTCCTCCTTTTCCTCCTCCTGCTTCCTCTTCTTACAGCGGCCTGGAGGGAAAATCAAGCAAAATGTATAAATGTCTTGTCTGGGAGGCAATGATGCAGGCTTTAGCGATGATGATGATAAATGCTCCGACTCAAAATGTATAAAAAGATACATACCTTTCATCATTGTGCACTACATTTTTATGTACAGCAAATAGACTACTAAAATGTCAAAAAAAAAAAAAAAAAGGTCAAAAATGTTCACATCTTTTCAAATGTGCAATTTGAACTTCTCCTGCACTACAAGATTCTCCTGCACTTTTGCTGATCATTTAAAACCTGCTTGAAAATGCAAAAAAAAAATAAAAATCTTGAATCAGTAAAAAAGCGGTTGTATTATTGATATCTGCAGCTGCATGCGATGGCGAACACCAGACAAAAAACTCGTAAAGCCTTCTAACCTACTATCATTCTTGAATTGTTAGAACGGTTTGGAAACAAAAGGGTTGAAATTTTGAAACGCTGAAAGGAAAATGATCCAATCAGGATTCTTTTTTCCTGTGGTGTCTGGGGGATATACAGCCAGGCTAGCTCCTCTCTTGGTTAGTTAGGACTTCAGGAGCTGGGACAGAAGGCCTTTATGCATCGATCCCATTTTCATTTCCAATAGGTGGGACCATTTTGTAAGACCCCAAAAAAAAACATCACTCCAGACGTCTGCAAGGTCGTGATAAGTCATTGATTGATCACGATTTTTCCTACCCAGGTCACCTGAGAGCACGAGCCGTGAGATTCAACAAGTAAGCCAATAAACTAGCTAGCCGGGTCAGCGTGTATCCTTAAAAATAAATAAATTAAAAATGGCAATGGCAGAGAGAGGATTGCAGATTTTGTTTGTGGATTTGCTGATAGAAAAAAAAAAAAAAAAAAAAACCCCACATAGCTCATTAGGTATAGCCAATCAGCACAACTGTTACACTGCATTTTTATATTCCTCCATAGTGTTGCATGTATTTTTTTTTACTATCCTGATTTCACAATGAGAACCTGGATGTGTGATGTTTCTGGTCCACCGGCTGACTGGGATTTGTTAATCGGTCACGTTGAATCGTTTTCGTTAGTGGCTATTCGAGTGCGGTTGTTGAAGGCCGAAGTCCTCTTTACATTTTAAGGCATTACTTCTGTATTGTATGACGCCCACACATTTGATTTTAAATAGCTTTCGAACAGCACAGAACGTACTGAAGGCCTGGACCTCAAATGCACAGCTCACCACGGGAGAAAACGCGACTCTAAATCCTACCTTTCGTTATCCTGCACTATCCTGCGTGTGAACGGACGATGAGGAGCATGAGGACTTACGGATGATGCTCTGCACTTTGGACACCAGGCCGCTGGATGGACTCGGCGCCGTTTTCTCCGAGAAGTCGCAGGAGTAGAGCACGTTGTCCACCGTCGTCCCGTGCTCGCTGTAGTTTAGCAACTCGTACTGCTTTGTATTCTGAAAAGTACAGAGAACCAGCTCGTGCTTAACATCGCTATGCTGGCTTCCAGCAGAATAACCTTATTCTTCTTAACTTTTAAGTGAAGACAGCATTCACGTCCGTTACCTCGTCATAAAAAATGCAAGCGTGTTTTCCCGATACGTAATTGCAATAGCCGTAATTCGTAAGGCACACGTCCATGTCGGCACCTGAGGAGAAGATGGGGGGTGGAAAAAAATAAAAATAAAATAAAAAAAAGTTTGGTCATGCTGCACAGCCACACAGGTTAAGCATGGTAAACCGAGAGAGAGTGTGCTGGGTGTGAGACTCACCGGTTCCAATGTAAAGGCTTCTGTAGCACATGCTGACTGCCGCTCCCTTCCCGGATAGAGGATAAAACGTCGCTCTGGCCTGTACATCCTTATTTTGGGCTGAAAGAGGAGGCGCAGTGAGTATCTAATTCATGACTGCCTACACTACTGCTCTCAAAACGAGCTACAGCAGACCTCTAGGGTTCATACACATTTTTCCTTTCAGCCGCCAGTGCGCCATAATGTAATTACTTAAGAATTAACGTATGCAATTAATTACGTTTATATCACAGCTCTGAGGAATCGTCAATTCGGCTCGAGGCAAATAATTTCAAATCAAGATTTTTGTGTCAAATGAATGATTATTTGGTAAGCAGCCGTGCAATAAGAGGCAACTCTTGGGCCACAGTGGTTTGATATGAGCAACGATAGCGTTGGTTTGTTGGTCATCTGAGAATGTACCATTTCCCCATTTTAAGTTATATAACGCGAAGGTTGTTTGGATTAGCATGTAACAGATAAGCATGACTAACGTTGGACTGCGTGGTTGGCTAAGGTCGTGCTCACTGTTGTTTCACTTTAGCCAGAGTGAGCATGCGCACTTTTCGAGCAAAAGCAGCGACTGGCTATGACTGACGTAGTCACGATGAATTTCGGGTATAACGATACGGTTCGAGTTATGAATACTGGAAACGGATATCGAAATGTCTGGAAACAACATTTTCCCCATACGCTCTCCCATGCCTTCATTTTCCCATCATTTTCAAACCTGGAAACTGTCAATCAAATTCTAGACTTTTCCATTCCCAAGTGGGAACTCTGGGCTTCACCCAAAATGCTAATGCTGATGCGGATACATGGAAGGAAACAGCAGACCAGTTAGCATCATGTCATGATCACAGTCCTCACTAGTCAATATTGCTTACAGACACTTTACAGACTACCCCACTCAATATTGTTCTGTTGTCCTGTCTGGTTAGCGTGCATTGCCCTGTGTATTTATTGTCCTGTGTATTTATTGTACTGTGTATTGATTGTATAGTGTATATTTGCACTCGTCCTCACTGTCGTGTATTTGCACTTTATGTAGTCCTGTATAGCGTGCTGTTGTATTGTTGCGTGTTGCACCATGGTCCTGTAGAAACGACATTTCATTTGAATGTATACGAGGTATATGGAGGAATGACAATAAAAACCTACTTGAACTTGAACTTGAACTAATTAGATCTTAACAAACTCTGTCCTCAGTCAATTCTAGTTAATGTAGCCCCTCAAACTACATAGCTCAACACTTCTGTAGCATAGCATAATGTCAGCAGTTCGCCCTTAAATAACAGATTTTGACAGTAAAGACCTTATGGCATCAGTAGATCTATAAGAGGCTGGTAACCTTATGGGCTTAGATTACTGAAACTTCATGTTAACTTAGTGTCACGCTAAAGAAGGGCATGCCTGTAGCTGTCAGAGGTTGCTGAAGGAGCTCCTCTCCTGCTGAGCTCGGCCACTTTCACACCATCAGCATTTCTGCGCTCAAGGAGATTAAATCTGTTTATGATGAGTAATGGTCCGGTTTATTTAGCCGCAAGATGCTCTGCCAGAATGTTCTCGAAAAGACCCAACCCCTACAGCTGATACACACACAAACACACAAACAAACACACACACACACACACACACACACTGATATTGACCCTGAACTGGAAATTCTGTTTCAACGGCGCTGGCTGCAAAATGTGTATATGAACTAGTGCTGTCAGAACAAATTTCACTGTTCGAATACTGTTTTTTCCCCGTTTTTTTTCATATTCAAACGCGATGTTCAAGATCTCATGTTCTACTTTTAGTGGCTTAAATTAAGTCTAAACTAAATGACCCCTGTTGCTTGATGTAGGAAAAGGGCTCTGAATAAATGCCCATCATTTATATTATATTATGTGTCCATTTTTTAATTAAATATAAAATTGCATGAAAGTAGTTCATTTGTAACAGGCACTTATTGGAGTTGCTCTTTTTCTGTGAATCTCTTCTATTAGGCATATATTAGTGAAACACTGAAATTCAGGGGACTCCGGACCGAAAACCCGGGAAACGAAAAATTGAAAACCAAGCGCTGGAGTTTTTTTTTAAATCGTTATAAATGAGCTGTTTGTACTGTTGCATGAATTGTAATAATCTATTTTGCCTTTCATGCCTTTGAAAATTTAAAAGTACTCATTAAAAACAATATTAAATTAATGCCTAATTGAAAAACTAAAAGGTAGTGAAAAAAAAACACTTGAATCACTTGAATTTTTCTCATTTTTTGAACATTTTTCTGCAGAACTTTTTTCCGGTGGCTGACATTTCGGTGCATCCCAAGCATAGACTCTCAGAAAAAAAGGTACTAAACTGTACCTTTTCTTGTCGTTGGGGTGGTACCCTCAAGGGTACATCTTTTGTACCTTTAGTATGTATCTTTTACCTGGAAACATGAATATAGTGTTCCTTTGAACATCATGAAAGGTACATAATTAGACCTTAAGGACCACTCTTGTACCTTTAATTCGCTTTTAGAGTAAAGCTTTAAAGGTACACTGCATGCACCTACTGCAAAGATACATACTAATGGTACCAAAGATGTACCCTTGGAGGGTACCACCCCAGTGACAAGGAAAAGTACAGTTTAGTACCTATTTTTCTGAGAGTGTATGGTGCACTACAGAGGTTTCACAATTATGTTATACATTAAGAAAGCGACACCTTCCGTGGTTTATATGATACAAGCACGTAGTGTAGCACTACTGCTAGTGTTCGCTCTGTCTGAGACTGTGTAAAATGATAGGCTCATTAAAATTTAAATGCATTCCAATACTAAATCTTTTAATTCGAATTTTTAAAGGAATTGGACAGCCCTACACTGTATCAGTCCAAAATCCGGGAGTACACAGCCAAAACAACCGGTGTTCCTGTCCAGACATAATCTGTGCTCTCTGGTTTACACTCAGGTGTTCCTGATTAGAGTTCTCCAAAAGTTTCTCTCTCTCTCTCTCGCCATAAGAACTGTCGCTTTCGTTTACAATTTTATCAGTGAAACACCAGGCAACCGCATCGTGAAGACAGCTCTTGGCGTGTGCATGCGTGTGTGTGCTCACAAGTCAAGGCTGATTTGAAATTTGAGAGAATCCTCTTTAAATGAGATGGCCTGCAGTTTACGCCGACGGGTTCATTGAACAGTCTTAGCTGATAACTCTGCTTTTGCAATCGCACACACACACACAATTTAATTTGCTCAAAGAGCGCAAATCGCTCAATGAAACCGAGTAGTCAGAAGGTAAATCCTCCTCCTTTTTCAGTAATGTGAGCTCCCTTTAAATGGCATGAATCAAGACTCCACTTTCCCTACTTACTGTTATGGACATTAATAAAACCACTGCAATACAAGAACGAGCGAGAGAGAGAGAGAGAGAGAGAGAGAGAGAGAGAGCATCTTTCAATCCATTACCATCATTTTGCACCTTTTTATACAGCAGATATAAAATGAAATAGGCCTCAAAGACGAGGCTTCTTCCTGGTAATCTGATTTGGCTTGCGGGCGAGATGCACTCTGGAAAAAAAGGCGTCAAGAGCCAAACCGATGCTATCTACCTGTAAATGATTAGCGAAGCCTCCGCCCACACACATGCGCTTCAGTCAATCCAGTGCCACCTCCTGCTGGAAGGACAATATGGTCCTCTTAGCATGGGGCCTTGATTGACTGCGGAGTCTTTCAATCACTGTCAGCCCCGGGTCTCTCGCTGCTTTCCTGATGCGTGCACAAAAGTTCCTTCCCTCTCAACAGGACGCTAGCACGACCTCTCAACCTCTCAACCTCTCCTCTCATCCCCTCCTCCTTCCCTCCCTTCTTTTCACCCCCATCTTGTTTCACGAACCCGTACCCAGCTGATATTCATTTCGGTGGAGAGGCCGCTGTAATGCCACCAGCTCTGTTGACTTCCTGGCAGCAATCTACCTGCAAACATCTCTCTCTCCATCTCTGCCTCTCCTTCATTCTCTGGCATGCTTCACAGAGCAGTTGGTTTTCGCTTTCTCTGGCTTTCTTGGCTTGCTCTCTCCTTTAAGCTCTCGTTTGTGTGCCAGCTAGCTCCGAAGGCTCTTGCCTTTATTGCTCAATATGTCTGTTTAACGTTAGGAGAAAAATCTTATAGGAAATGGACTCGAAGGGGGGAAAAAACAAAAACGAAAAAAATGGACTCGTACCTTTTGGCTGTTTCATAAACACATTTAGAGGCAAATGATAGAACTGAATGTGATGTTCTGTACTGGGTGTTGGCTGTGTGATCCAAAATGCTGAGCGATGATGACACCAGCGCGCCCTGGAACATCGGGAACCGGTTGAACCATGAGGGTCTATGCCTAGTCGTAACTTTCTGGGTGTAAAATTAAGACCGTTGAACTGGTCGTAAACAGAATTTCCACGAAGACTGGGTGTAAGATTTACGCCGGGAACAGGTATAAAGTCGAACTTTAGACCATTTCTCGTAAGGCTGTGCGATTATTCAATCTCGATTACATTTCCTATGATTTCGAAAATACATTTAAAGATGAAATTTGATATACATGAACGTGTAGCGGCGCTAACAGGGCCATCTGCGTCTTGCGCTTGCTGAAATATACCGTTTGTAATGGCAACATAAACGAGAGGGATCATAAGATAAACTAATTGGCTATTTGTAGATCAGCCGGCATAGCGAGCTCTTTCCTTGGCCAGCGCAAAATGTCATAGATCAAATTGGGATTATTAGGAAGGTATATTCTAATTATTTTTAAAAACTTTGCTATTAATGTAATGCTATGCTTAATTCTGTCGTTCAGCGTATTCAAATGCTGATTATGTTTGCAGCCGCTTCGTTATTTTTCGTTGATGGTCCGTTACTGAAATGCTGTTTAATTTCTGCGGAACAGAAATAGCCCACACCAGCAAGTAAATCCACTTACTTAAGAAAGTGAAAAGCATACCCTGCACTATTTTTCCTCAGGTGCAATTTCATTTGTTTATTTAGTTGTATTATTTAATTGGGAGAAGTAAGAATACTTAATTGTTTTTGTATTCCAGTTGTTTTACATTTGAAATGTTCTGACTTGTTAGTTCCTTTAATAAATAACAAGTTTCTGGACCAGGCGGATGCCACATTTTCTTACTCAGGATGAAATTAACAATTTCTTGTGTCAAGTGCACTTTTTTTTTCATTATGTTTACATAAGGGGTGAAAAGAATACCTAGCTGTCTGTCTTTCCTCACACAATACAAAAAGAACAATAGCCAAATGTAAGAATGTAAATGAAAGCAATTAATTGGAAAATTAGAGTCAAATCAATCAGATCTTTTAATTTATTTAATTTGTAAAGCGAGTAGAGGAGGCAGGAGAAAGACCTGAGGGGGTATTGCCCCCTCTAGCCCCCCCTCCCCAGGTCCTGCCCTAAAGGGTCCTCATCTTGAACCTCTTGGGTAACCATTGAAAGGTTCTATGTATAGCCTTACAACAGAGAGGCCCCTTTCAAAAAAGGTCCCCAATAGAAAGCATGAACAATTAACCATCCAAAGACCTAAGAAGGTGTAACTTTGGTGAGTGCAAGTCCATAGTCTGAGCTATGTGTCATGTATTGGAGATTTGTTTTCACACAGACAAATTCCTTCTGAACCGTGGATTGATTGCTCAATTGTATGTATATTTCACTTCAGCTATGCGTGGAGGGTTTTTTTTTTGCAAAATTGGAGACAATAGGTACACCCCATTATTGTTCTTGGTCATGTTTATTTAATTCACATTTTGTTGTTTCTTTACTCTTGCTCGACACTGGTCAGTGGTTCGAGCAAAGCCTTTCAGTCCAATGTCTTTATTAGGAGTAGTCACTTGCGTTTTTATAGCTTTCTTCGCACCATATATTGTGAAGGCATTCTGTCTCCAATGCAGACCACAACATGCCTTTCCCCATCATTGTAAAATTTTAAACAGGAAATAAAGTGACAGGTTCAACCAATCAAATTGAATAGCGCCTGGCCCGGGAGTGGATCGATTTCACACATGGTGCAGTCCGCACCCAAGTTCAGTTGAGGCGAACCCCAAACCACTGTGTTCCTGGTGGACCAGAGATCGATTCCCTGGACCACATCCAGGTTTGAAAACAGCTTTCACACCGAACCAAACATACCAAACTCTCAGGTCCTGAAAAAACGCAAAATGTTAAAAAAAAAAATTAATAATAAAAAAAAAAACTGGCTCCAGATGCACCTTTAGAGTATTGAAAGGTTAAAGTCGGGTATTGAAAAGTGAAAGGTCAAAGCAATGTTAACCGGAGGACCCTGAATGATCAGAAAGAGGAGGTATGAAAGAATGTGGCTCATTTATTATTTAGCTTGTCTCGCCCGCTTCCTCTCTGCCTGTCGTTTTCTTGTATGACAGTCTTGCTTCAACATTCATGACATCTCTGTAGACCATGATGAATCTTAACAAGGTGTGGTTTCTCCCGTCTCATTTCACTCTCTGATTATAATTAGACCCATTCCTCTAATTTAGGCCAAACATTCTGACCCAGAATCATTTCAATAATAAATAGCAGCCGAGCTCCCAGAATTCCACAGTGCCACTGCCGTGCTCAGAATGTGGTGATCAGGAATTAGCGGTAACAAATGCATTTTAGTGTGACAGGCCAATGAAACGTACTTCATGTACCACATGCTAATGGGTAAAGCGGGTTACCACGGAGATCTATGACCTTCTTCAGAGAATGATCTCTGTTTCCTGTATGGTATCAACACACAGACAGCAACGAAAATCAGCTTAATTAGGCCTTGGTAGCTGTAAATAGAGAGGCCGTGATTATAGGCTACTCTGGTGATTTGTCTCGAGCAGATTGGACCCGCAAGACAGACAACAAACTCGACTAACCATCAATCTATAAAACACAAGCAGACAAATAAACACAGATCCCACGCGCCAAAAAACGCTGAAGTTGTTTGTGCCTGTTTGACGAGTCTTAAGCTACATTCAAATTCAAAAATCATATGTTCACCGTGTTTACGCGAAGATTTCATATTTGGCCTACTCTTGAGGTATTCACCACTTTGGAAGTCGAAGTTTTCTGCTCAGAGTTGTGAAGCAATGTTGATGTTTCTCAATATGGCAGAGCCCACTGAAGTTCCGTTAGCAGTCAATGCTAAATGTATCTACAGTGTCATTTATTTTTATTATTTTACGAACACATCTGAGGGAGATGTTGATATTCCCAATGGTTTTGTCTCGAGTCCACTGATTTTACGGAAAAAAGAAAAATGAGTGCGTTAGAACAAGGGGTGGGCGATATTGCCAAAATTTTATATCCCAATATTTCCATAAGTTTGGGCAGCAACAATATTTATCACGGTGTACACATTTCTCTGGTAATGACTAAAAGGTCATCACACAGAATTGTAGAATGCAGAATTTTGAATTTTTCTATTCGACCAGTCATGTAAATGACATCAACCAGAGAACAAATGTACAAATAAACACTTTATAGTGAACAAACAACAGGTCCTGGGCCACAAACCAATTCGGTAGCAATGCAAAAACAGCGATAGGAATTGCTACTTGAAAATTGTTACAAACAAATTTATTTTTTGTCATTTTTACCGGTATACCACCCACCACTGGTTAGAAGAGGAAACGTACCTTTCAAGACGTAACTTTGCACATAAGAAATACACTTTATTTAATTTCTCTATCCATCTCTCTATCTAGCCTCCCTCTAAACCTCTATTCTAACAGGGCCAAAATGACACAAGAAATCCCAGGCAGGCTGGTGGGTCATGATAGTAAGTTGTAATTATCATTCATCACTTCTGTGATAGTGATAATTAGATAATTATCACCAGCGCATAATTTAGATAGCCAGGCCACGTTCGTAATTTAGAAGAGTACAAATTACATTCCAAATAGTCTACTGTACTTCGGCAAAGTCGGAGGTCAAAAAGTAGCAAAAGTTTTTTAAAAAGTGGAAACCCGGTGGAATCAAAGTCGGGGTAAATTAACTGTTTTGTTAGCCACCTGATTTTTCCCATCCCTCCAAGCAGACAAGCACACACACACACACAGTGATTCGGGTGAAAAATTAGATCTCCTTTATCCCACCCAATGCGGGTTAGGAAGTCATTTTTAATTCCATGGGCTTCCCGTGTAAATGTAAACCACGTCAAACAGTCTCTGCAAAAAGCTGTGCTGTTTCTTTTACGGTTAATATAGAGTCAGTCACATGAAGGAGGTATGACATAAACAGCAGTTTTCCATCGACTGCGCTGATTTATAAACGTTGACAGGCTGACGGATGAAGAAAAAGAAAACTAGTAGCAAGCACGGGGGCAAATTGAAATTCATCGTGCAACCGCACAATCCAAATGATTTACATCATTCATTCCACTGTGAAATTAGATTTCATCAAAGTATCATGATATCAATTTGCTTCGTTTCTCAGTTAAAATATTTAGACACAGGAAGCCACAGCAGCTCCGCCTTCCAACCCTCACACACTGATCTCGTGTGGTTTAACATGCTCAGAAGGTCATGAGGATATCAGTTATAAGCCTAGATGTCACACGTACTTCCTGATGAACGAACCCTGACCCTTGGTTCACCCTCTTAATTCGCATCTCCATGACTCCATGATGTATACAGTTTATTGCTCCTTATCTATGTTTACACTGGACGCGTGCTCAGGTCTAACATTTCAAACATCGTACGTGTTTGCCAGGTCAAAACAGACCTGCAGTTGGGCTGATGGAGGTTTTTAAAAAGAAATAAAAATCACCCATGCTCTTACTGGCTTGGCTCGACGTCTATCACTGTCGCCATCTTGGATCCATACGTGCACACACACGCCGGCGGCCTTCTGAGGCTCTAATAAGACGGAGATATTCCGATCGGCCGAGCGAGAGAGGTGAGATTATGAAGTGTGATTTTACTCTGCAGCTGCGGCTCATTTTTCTAACAGCGTGATTAGGTTTGACAGGAGAATATTCAAGGGAAGGCACGCTGCCACAGCAAAAACTACATCCATTAATCTCAGGGAGAGAAAGAAAGAAGGATAGAGAGAGAGAGAGAGAGACAACACAAACAGCCAAAACACCAAACAGCATAACACAATACTGGAGAAACGAGCGAATGATGCAAAACCGATGCAAAACTTATAGAGGACGAAACGCTTTATATTTACTTTCTAAATCTGAAAAACACAGTTCATGAGGTTTTAGAAAGATGCAAAAAATACTGGCAGAGAACACAAAGCATAATTCCTGTTCATGGTTAATGATTAAATAGAGAAAGAAATTGATCCGAGTATTTCGCAAACAGTTCTGACAACGTTGCATTTTTTATTTTTTTTTACAAGAATAAAAGGCAGGTTTAAAAATCATCTCTAATCAGTTGTGATATCTCCCCCTCTTTTTTTTCTCCACACAGAAAAACCTGCTAATTATTAAACAGAGCTTTTAGAAGATAACATAGATGAAATCGCAACAAGTTGTTTTTTGGTTTGTGTTTTTTCTTTTTTTTTCTTACCTGTGTTGCTCAAGGAAGGATAAAAAAAAATATATATATATATATATATTTTTTTTTTTAAGAAAAACGAATTAAATAAATAAGTAACATTTTATTAGATCCCTGCTCTTATCTGCACTCTGACGCAATGTTTCCTAATTACCACGATGACAAATTAATATGTGCAAAAATAACTTCAAGCATATCAAAATCCAATCAGGGAAGATTCCGCCGTGCTTATCTGTAAACGGGTAATAATCCCGCGCTCCAGAATAAACAACAAATTACTCTTCTAAGCACTTCCCTTGTGCAGCGCCGTACTCAAATAATATACACACGCTAATTCACAGCAACCTTATTTCGGTTTTGCTTATTGGTATCCTCTTATTCTCATTTGTATATTTCCTTGCCTCTTTCCCTTTTCACTAAAACGCATTCTTGGTTCTTTTTGCTTTAGAGCAGGTTGTGCATTATGGCCAAACATAAAAAGTGCAAGTGATGTGGCGAAAATGATGTGCTTTAAAGATCAGAGGACACCAGCCTGTCATCATGTGCTATACTTGTGTACTCACTCATTCAAATCTACGGCCCGCAACACTCAGAACCAATAAACCCTTTTTTTTTTAAATTTGCAATACTCATGTACTTCTTTTCCATAGAATCAGAACAAATAGAGTGTGGGAACGCACCACATCTGCAGCCAGTTGCACCACTTGAACTTAAGTTCTATCGTACCCTAGTGAGATTATAAATACAGGTTTACAAACTACCAACAAATTCAATGGTTGCACCAAGAAAAAGTCGTTTTGACATTGCTTTAAGTTATAATGTTAGATGCACATCTACCAATTAGCAGGTGCAACAGCTGGCATGAAGAAATAAATCTGCTTTAAATTCAAATGCAGATTGACTTAGCAGTTGCTTCACTATTGTTTGTTGCTACAAATTTCTGTTCATTTTAAAGAAAGAACCCCAGGCAGCAGGACAGAACAAGCACAGGTTATAGATGCATGAACCATATTAGTATAACGACAGCTAATTGTTTAAAAATAATAATAATAATAATCAGCATCAGGCCGCATAGATTTGACTTAGATGTGGTTATAATAATAATAATAATAATAATAATCATCATCATAATAGCCGGATCTAGTCCCAATTTCTACATTTTCTACATTTTCTACATGACCAACTGTGACTAAATCAACAGACAGCCCTTATGTAAAGTAAACATAGCCTGAAGTTTAATGTTTATGCAGTTTATGCAGGTGGCTGTGGTGTGACTTAAATTCTACCCAGCGCTACTTTTAATATTTCTCAACATATGGATTACGACAGGCTTTACACCGTGACTTATAATTGTGCTTAAGCTCTAGCTTTAGTTTGCACTTCATTTGCATTTGAGTCATTTGTGATGGATGCTACCTATAATCAATAATCTCAGTTACGCTAGCTGCTATGCTGCTGTTGTTTATCCTAGCTTGATCCCTCGGGTTTATATGTGCAGTTACAAATTGTGTACTTCAGCGAGTTGAAGCAATTAGAATCAGTGCAACCGCTCTCATCACTTTGCCCACTGTAGGCTTGAGCACGCGGACGATGTCAGCAAATAGGTGTTTTGTTGTGTTTTTTTTAAAAGCGAACGTTGCACCTACAAATGAGTAGGTGTTCGTTTTAAGTTATAACTTAATGCTACGTTAAAACTATATTGCTTGGTGCGACGTTACACTCCTTTCTTTCTTTCTTTCTTTTTTTAAATAATTCCTAAATTCGAACTTAAGCTCAACTGGTGCAACTGGATGCAGGTTGTTAGGGAAGCCATGGAAACGGTTTGTCATTACGAGGGTAGAGACGTAGGGGACACTGCGTGGGTGCTCAGGAAGAGGATGGCGCCAAAGGTCACATTGGCAGAGTGCTGCAGGGAGCATCAGAAAAGGTTATTCTACCTGCACGTGCATGAACAGAAGTGTGGAACAGACACACAGACACACACAGACACACAGACGCAGAGCAACAACAACACTTTTCTGTCGCTTGCTTCTGCTCTGACTCACTATCTGCCTCTCCAAAGGACTCTTTGAAGATAGTTGGGGAATGGGGTGCCGTCACCTCCATTCAGAATGAAAGCTGTGTGACTTCTAGGGCCGCTCCTTCCTCCTCCCTTTTCTTCGTTTTTTTTTTTCTTTTAGAGAGTAATATTTTCATCTTTTCATCTTAAGCAGCTTTGGGAAAACTTGCACAGCTTCAGAGGAAGGGTGGGGCGGAGGATAAGGCAACACCTTATTATAATAAATAAATTATAAAAAAAATAATTCTGCCACCACTCACTTAAGCAATACATACAAATGAAAAAAGTGTTTGGAAGTTTAGATAAATAGTTGCAGCCTCTCTCTCTCTCTCTCTCGCATTGGGCCCGGTGAGCATCTATTTAGTTAAAAGCACAAAGAAGGCGGCCTGGGCTGTTTTTCAAAAATTGATGATGGCCGTGCATAAATTATGCAAAGCTTTGCCCTTGTGCCAAGCAATGCATCAACTGAATAATAATGAGATGGCCGACCGGAGACGAGGGGAGAGAACGAGGAAAGGAGAAAGAGGAAAGGAGGGAGAGAAGAGAGGAGAGGAAGAAGAAAAAAAAGGAGGTACATGCCAGCCTCCTCCTCTTCGCCTCCACGCCAGGGCCGAAAAACACAACAACGCTGCAGAGACCTTAAGCTCTAGGATCCTACTGTCAACAACTGTCTGTCTGTCTTTCTGTCTCTTGCTCAACACAAAAGCTTTTTTTTTTTTTTTTAATACCAGTAGCTCTCATGCGCTTTCCTTTTTCGCTCTAAATGAGAAATCTAGGATCTTTCTCACTGCTGTTGCCCTCATCATGCTTTACCCATGAGTCATTGTTCATTAGCTGTGAGCTGAGTTTAGATCTCTAAATCACATTAAATATCACCTCCGTCTGTTCTCGCTCCCGTTTTAATGCGGAGGGATGGCGTCTCCTCAGAGACATCAGTTTTCGTGATTGGTATCAAGCTCCTCAGAGTTTCAAATGTGAAAATGGGCTTTTTCCTGGGTTTTGGTGGTGTTCGGATTATAAAGAGTGGCAGCTGCATTTGCATATTATTTGCATACCCTACTGTGATTGGCCCGTGGTTGCAATCGACAAGCAGTGCAAGCAAAGTGCAACTCAAGTGAAGACCTAGCTGTATAGTGAGCTAACGCTAGCTAGTAAACTCAACACTAACTGCAAATGATGAGCGAAAAGAGTCTGGAGAAATAAAACATTCCTGCTACTCAGTTCTCGAAATGCAAAACTCTCCATAACCAGTTGGAAAAGTTTCTTTACGGCGATTCTCCAACTGACCATCCAAATCGTTATGCTCCCAGAACGACTCGTTTCTCTCAGGACAGCATTGAAAACACACTGAAAGCAAGCTATCGATGTAGCTCAGGGTTTCGTTACATTAAAAAAATAATTAGCACATTTCGACTCAAGTTTGATACAAAACGCTGCTTTCAAAGAAAAAAACACTGGTTGCAAATTGTTTCTCCTTAGATGAAATAGCTAATTTAGCGGAGGAAGCTAACGTTACCTCACTAATTCCAGAGTCCTACAATGAAGTCGGCTACTGTTGATAAACAGTAGCATAAATTCACCGCTAAACTTATATTCTGTGTCAGACTCAGACTCGCGTTTCGGAACGTGCACGCATTCAGTTAATGAATATTAATCAGCATTGGGGGTTTGGTTATGAATATTTATGACTAGTGTGCGGTATCAAAGAAAACTGGCTGTGAGTTGGAGAGGCAAAGCAAGACAGAAAAATACACCGTTTTTTTTTCAGAGTAAAAATCACATGAGATGTGCTTTATATACACTTAGCAAAACACAACAATGCTTGAAATTAATTAGCGATAGCACCTTCAGGGTTCTGTGCTTCTGATAATTAGCTATAGCACCTTCAGGGTTATGTGCTTCCGGGACTTTCAGCCTCGACTGCTCCAGGGGCACTATTTCATGGCTGACCCTTACAAGTTGGGATATGCAAAAAAAAAAAAAAAAGGCAGGGTATGAACTGAAAAATACATTTGTAATCTCTACACGTGATATGAAGGGATTATTATAACAAAAAAAAGCTGGAAAAAGAGGATATAAAAGAGTTTGGAGGCAGTTATAAAGGCAAAGGGTGGGCAAACAAGTTATGGGAGAATATTTATGGAACATAACTGATATTTTGTTTTTTCACTATTAATATCTTAACATTCACTACCTGACCATTTTTGTTGCTTTGTAATAATGAAAGAACATCTGTCAAACCTAGCACACTAAATGTCTTGTTGCTATAAATTATCATTTTTTTGCCTTCAAGGGTATTCAAACTTTTCCACTCAACTGTGCTATCCGCCATTCCCATAAATAAATGCAACACCACTTGTATTAAAATACATTTACATTACCAGTTCTAAAAAAACAATACTCCTCTTCCCTCACTAGCTTTGTGATTTGAGAAGCCTGAAACCATGCGAGGGTTTTCCTGCTGTCTGTCCCTCGGCCGCGGGATGTTGACAGGCTATTAAACTGTCTGAGCGGATGTGTTTCGCCTAACTGTAATTACAGAGGTAGACCGCCAGCAGTAATGACATTTTATGACTCATATTTATAAACTGTCTGTAACACATTAAACCTTCGGCATTGTGGACTGAACACACAGCGTTGTTAATTTGCAGCGTGCGCATGTGCAAGTTTGGGAAGGTGACTGGCTGTTTATGAGCGGTTGCATACAAATGGAGTGCAAATCATAGAGCCGGGCATGATATTTAAAAAACAAAGACAAACTTTTCAGTGTGTTTAGAATTCTGGCATGACTATAGAGAGGGATTGCGGTTAGTTGCATAAATATTGCATATGAGTGTACTTTTAAGCAAGTTTATAACCATGAAAAAGCCACTCTCTGCTGCTCAGAGTAAAGTGGGTCGGTCTCTTAAGCGCAGACGTTGAACAAATTTCCTTCATTTCTCACACTATTCAAATCGTCTTCACTGCCTAAAGTCTGCTCATGGAGTTTGGGTTAATGCATCAGAACATCAATAAGACTTGAGGCCTATTTGTTAAAATTACTGAATGTAAAACTTGTAATTATGCCAGCAATTAAGCTCTTGGTATGCAGTACAGTTTAAAATCGTTCCCTTCCCCTGTCTGCCAAATATACATCACCTGATAACGCACAGCTCACCAGCACAACACTTCTAATCTCCTTATTAGTCAGTGCGCTCTGGTTGGTGGGTTAAACCGAACACACTGATCTTATCCTTGACTGACTGACTCAAGAGTGTTTTTGGGCATGTGTGTGATTTTTTTTGTTTGTTTTTTTAAAGATCCCGAAAAACAAAACCGAGTCGAGGGAGCGAAAGAGAAACACGGAGGCGTATATCTGTGTCTGTAATCTGGCCTCAGGTAAAGGTGGGGTCGTTACGGTGACCTGATCCGTGTTTAAAACATCCAAGCTAATTGAGCTGAAACGAAACCTTATCGCCATGGCAACTCCACAGAGACCCGCGCGAGGAGTTTCGAGCGTCGTTGTTAAGCTCGGCCCTCTGTTTTTTTTTTTTGTGTGTGTGTGTGTGTGTGTATGTGTGTGTTTAAATAGTCACAGAAGCAGGGGAGGTTTGGGACAAGGACAGATTTAATGGTAATTGACACCTGTCACGAACACACGCACACACAGTAAATCAAAAGACTTGAAGACAGCAGGTGTGTGTGTGTGTGTGTGTGGCATGCTCAATGCTTGGCGGGGTCCCTGGTGTAGGCAGATGGTGAAACTCAATTAGACCTTCTCAATCCCTCATGCTTCCAGCACACACAGAAAAGGCAAGGAAAAAAAAAGGAGCTAGAAAATGAATGAGAAGAACCCCTCTGTTCATCTCTCACACATTATACCCCTCCCTCTCCGTATCGCTTTCCTCCCCTCCCTCCCTCCGTCCCTCCCTCCCTCGCTCTCTGACAGGTGTAAATGGGATTATTTTAAGGTGTACGCTACACCGCACTCAAGTGCAAGATATCTGACTCTTATAGGAGATTGTTGACATTAATTAACCATTAAAAACTAATTACAGCTGAGTTGTGTGGCGCGTTCTCTCCGTCTTTCCCACGCGTCCCTCTCTTTCTTCTCCACTTCCTTTGTCCAGACTTCTTTCTCTTTCTCTCCTGCTCTCTATTATTACCCGCTTTTGTACTTCAATACAATTTAACAGTTGGGTTCAGCATTAATTACATCATGAAATCATTTTGTTGCTACAAGATCAAATGAGAGAGATTGATCCTGCAGGCTCAAAAAACGGTGGCTCGCGACACGTTCGGCTTCCATGACTAATAATAGCTGACTCTGCAAGCAACGACAATATTCATTTCATTTCATAAGTGCAGCTCAGGGTCTAAAGCGTACTGCGGCTTTTCTGACAGGATTCTAAGCAGAGCGAGGTTTAATGCGCTCGGGCAACGCGGTGCTGACGTCACGGTTTAAGGTGGTATCTCTGTCACTTGCCATTCCTTTTCCTGTTCAGAACAAAGGAACGAAGTTGATCCCTCTCTCACATATTCACACGGCGTGGAAACCGATCTGGTAGGTCCGAAACAGGTGCACTAACGCACCGAACACAGAATCTACTGAAATAGGCTTCATACTTAATAGCCAGTGACAAAAAAAAGCATCACTTAGCAGGTTTGCATGGGCCAGTTGCACCAACAGGGCTTAAATCTGGTCATAAGCTCAGTCGGGCCTAACTTTCTGGACGTTAATTTGCACCAACTGGTTGTAAACTGAATCTTCACGGAGTCTGAGCGTAAATCTTAACACATAAAACGCTAGACTGTTTCTATGATAATCGCTTTAAACGTTAGCAGCTTACTTGCAGAATGTTTACACTGAGCAGGCTTTTAGACAGGAGAGGGTTATTAGGAGTCAAAGCATCCGCTCTAAACTCAACAATATTACTATTAGATACTTTAGGAGCCCCCCACCCCACTCCAACCCCAGTTGCGTGACGTGTATTTTCTCGTCTCGCTTAAAGGGTATTTAACGTTAGCCTTCATTGTCCTTTGAAATCTGTACATTCATTTTAAGAACCTGTTATTACTTTCCATGTCACTTGTTTGTTTGGTTTGTTTTTGTCATTATGGTGTCATGTTCAGCTGCCAGTATGGCACTGTGCAGACAATATATTTAAATCCGGCTGTCGGAAAAGTTACTTTTGCTTTTATTAAGTTTTTTCCTCCTTCGCTGTTAGTTATGAATTAGCATGTTCCTTTTGGGCTAGCCAGTCGAGCCACTGGAAATTTTGCTTAGTAACACAGGCTGCTTAGCAACTCTTATTGTGGCATGTGCTTTCACATAAAGGTGCACAGCTAAGATCGGTCTCAGTTGCACCTAGGTGTATGTTTGGTTGAGTGCAACAGGCATTCAGTCCTCTCTATATATTGGTCTTAGCTATGTCATATTAAGCAGTTTGGATAACCTTTGGTGCAACCTGCTGTTGCAACCAGCCATATTTTTATTAGTTCCTCATAGAGATACTGTATGTGTGTGGTTTAGCAGCTACTGAGCTATAACTTCCATATGAGTTATACACATGTAAGAAATAGCAGATTGTGATTGTGATCATGATGCACCTTGCAATATATTGAATCAAACTGGTGAGCCTGTGATGTGTCACAGTTAAAGACTAGCCCGCATTCATTTCTGGGTCAAGCAAACACGACAATTTATCAACAAAAAAAAAAAAACACAGAAAACATACAGTCAAGCCAGAAAGTCTGCACACCCCTTTCACCTTCTCCACGTTTCATTACATTACAGACTTATTCTACAGT